>VYZM01000580.1:464083-520488 GCA_013398915.1 Dromas ardeola
TAATAATAATAGCAACATTGAAATAATTCATCACAACTGATTTATTGAAGGAATTTTGCCACACGTGGGCGTGATAAGTCATCCAGAAATAGGTCATGATTTTCTGAAATGTATCTGAGGTGCAGGATCATTTGCCAACTAATTTATACCAAACAAATCCCTCTCACTGTTAGTAGACGGTGCTTTTATTTTGAGCTGTTTTGACTGAGTAGCACCATGGTTCAGATGGTGGATATTGATTGGGAACTCGAGCAGGCACCTAACTTTAACCATGTGCCAGATATCTCCTGGCTGAAGCCAGCCATAAATGCGTATTCAGGCTAAGCGAGCACAGGGAGGTTGATTTTGGCATCCAGTCCATGTGTCCGTAGTACAGAGGTCTTTCGGCAGCAATGGGCTCAGCAGTGGGCTCCTAAGCCTGGAGATACTGCAGTGGGGAATAAAAGCATAATTTTAACTGCCCTTCCTGAGATTCAGACGGGTTGGGGACGCTGTCCCGAAACAGCCACGTAGGCGGTGAAACTCTGACGGCTGTGGGAAGACGAAACAGAGCCCTCCTTCTGTTGGGAGAAAGCAAACTGTGGTATCCCTTTGCTTTGCACCCAGCCTTTCTTGGTCCTAGCTAATGCATCTGGCTTTTTACAACCCCCCCCTCTGAACACAGCCCCTTGGTGTACCTCTGTGAAGCCAGGCAGAGAGGAGGCTGGAGCCCATGGTGCCTCCCATGCCATCGGCTTTCTATCCACATCACTGGGGGTCAGAGGTGGCTGAAAGCACCTGGAAAAGCTCCTGGACCTCTTGGTAAACTGGTCTGCAAAGGGGTCAGCCCTCACCCCTCACTGCCCCATCTCATCATCAACAGGAAGATTGTGGACTCCTCTCCTTGTAAAGGCACTGGGAGTTGCCTGAGCTCAGTGACGAGCGTGCAGCCACTTACAGACAGTGTGGAGAACTTGTGCATGGACTTTGGATTGGCCTCCTGTACAGACAGACTGAAACCGTGGATTTTTTTCAAACCTAGGGAATCTCCAGCATGGAGTGGCTGAAGACAACTTCAACAGCTACACTTCAGCCCTCCCCTGCAAGGAAAAGATAAAATTCATGGCTGTCTCTGAAACTGCGATTTATACAGAGCCCAGCTAGATTTAGTGCTTTTAGAGAAAAAAATTCAGCCCAAAACTGAAACAAATATCAGAGGGGACATCCTTGTGAACAGAAAAGGAAGATCCATTAAAGCTACTCTATTTAGGAGTTTTGCAGGTGTGCGAGCAAGTGAGCTTTTAGAGTGGCCAACATCAATCTACATGCAACAACCCATTTTTGCCTAAGGAGTTGCTTGGCACTTGCAGGGCTTGAGTTGATGGTGGGGATGAGAAGACTCTTTGAAAGATGACCCTCTGAGGCAGTTGAAGGTAAACTTAAGCCCACTGATGTCAGTTGGAAACCTTTCCAGTGTATGGCAAATAACATGAAATTGGAGCAAATAGAAGGTAAGAGAAGTTTGTCAAGGCCATCTCAAATGAGATTTTTGTTGAAGTTGAATCATCTGTCCCACTACTTTCTTTTGAACTCATCCCACAGTGTGGAGCAAGGAGATGCTTCCTGATTTGGGCCTCAACATTTATTGTAAGCCCGCGTCTGCATACGGGAAAGCAGGAAACTTCCCTACTGTGTTTGGAATTGTAGTGCCATAGAGGTGTTTATACGTGTGGGGCTTATTCCTTTATAAGAAGGGGTATAAATTATACTTGAATAAAGCCACCGCTACGTCCGCCCTAGGGAACCGCTCTGTCTACCTATCACTCTAATGCTCACTCTATCACTCTAACTGCAGTAGTTAAAGAAAAACACACTATTGATCAACACACAAGTACGAAAACCAGTGTAAACCAAGGCTTTTCTGCTTTCTATGGTTCTGGCAGAACAAAGGCAAATTAAACTGGTTGTAACTTAATTTCTGTGTGCATTAAGGAGACTCTTTGCACAGCCTGAACAGTATAAAAAAGCTTCGGGTTCACTCAGAATTAGCCTAAATAAATTCAGAAGGCCACATTTCTTTACACAGCACATAATAATTTCCAAAGCATCTGCCATAAAAGGGGATGATTGAAACAGATTTCCTAGTGGATAATTTCCTGCTTATTCCTAACACTTTCATCTAAGGAAACTGAATCTAAAACTCATGGTCGCCAGTGTGAAAACTCCATTGGTCTCAGTGGACTTTGGTTCAGTTCTGAAAGGTATGAGAACAGATACTGAGAATTTGTGTTTCTGGAGCCTGGGGCAGCACTGTTCCCTATTTGACACACCACAGCAAGACCAGCACGTGGTGGAGTGCCTTCCCACGGTCACTGTCCTGTGGTCCATACCCTTTTCTGATGCTCTCAACACAGCCAACGTGACAAGGGGTTATGGAAATGGATAGTAACATGGACTTGTGATCTGGGAAGTAGATCTCAAATTCACACAGTTGAAGACAATGGGAGTCATTTGTTGATCGGGTGGTGTGGCTCAGGATGGGAAATCCTATGTTCAGGTGGACCTTCCCCATGTTCCCCACTGTCAGCCCTCCTCTGTTCCACTTCAGCACATGACTGCGGGGTTAATGTGTTTCCAAGAAGGGACATAAATATGTGTAACGAGTCTCTAGGGAAGCTTCTCACCTTGTTTTCTGAATAAAAAACGTCTCTCGCATCACAAAACAGGTCCCTTCATTCCCATAGTAGCCGGGACAGCTGATTCAGTAGGTAGAAACCTGGTGCTAGCTATTGCTGATTTGAGTTGAGAACACTGTCTTCAGTGAAATGAATTGATGGTTTCAGTTCCGGATCTGGTGGGCAAATTAAAAAAAAACAAAATTGGTCTGCATAATTCAATGCTTGCTTTCAGGAAGCCACACAGAACAGAAGCCGAGCTTGGAGACTGACTCATCTCTCGCCCTTCAGTACGAGCCCATGCCCCCCGACCGCAGGAGGCGGGAGAGGTAGACAGGGACCCTGTCTGGAGAGCTGGCAGCACCCCGGGCCCAGAGGGGTTTGCTCCTGCATGTTCCATCTCTGAGAAAAAAAGCAGCACCAGGGAAAAATAGTGAAGTGGGAAGCAAACCTCCACCTCTGCGAGATCCCATTCATCCCAAGACTCTAAAATGATTTAGATATAAATATTATCATACCAGTGCTTGCCGGCATTTTCATTCAAGTACAGCACACAAGGGAATTTCAGTTAACTCTCCAGTGGCCAGATGATGTCGGGTGGTGTAATTTATCGCACAGCTTAGGAAAGCCAGACTCATGAGAGCTGGCAAGTCAGCATCCCTTTATCTCCTACCAGTTATACCAGTCTGTTTCTCTGTTGCCATCTGAGGAACTGGAAGCAGCTTCCAAAGGTTTTAAAAGTCCCCACCACATCCCTGTGTGAGAAATAAAAAAACCACCTCTTTTGACAAAGAGGGAGAAGGGGGCACTGGAGATAAAAAGCGAGAATTTAGGAACCTGGTGGCAGAGTAGCGGGGAGCAGGCAGGAGCTCCTGGCTGCTGGGAACGTGGCCTTCCTGAGCAGGCAGTCAACAGGACGAGCAGCAGGAACAATGAGCTAAGCGCTGCGATGGAAATAAACACCTTTTTTTAGGCACTCTGCACTAAGCTGCTGCTGCTGCTGCTGCTACTTTTATCACGCCATTCACTTGGGAAGAAAGCAGCACAGCAAAACAAGGTGCGCACATAAAGCTGCGCGCTGAGCCTGAGCTCACACGAGTTACCAGCCTGAAAATTTAGTTGTTAAATTATTTCATTGAATGGTTTGGGGCTGTTCTTGTATGATGTTAAGTCTTTGTAACGGCATACAGCCGGGTGGAACCTTAGGGCAGGATCTGGATGATCCATGAGGGGACTGAGGACCACAAATGGATGCTAACTTCTTCTGGGCAGCGAAAGCCAATGTTTCCACCGCTCCCGTCTTCCATGAAGGCTCTTGAGCTGTTTTACAGATAAACACAAACACACGTGCACGTGAAACCCCCTGGCAAAAACAATGGTTGTTTTGCATGCCAAATGTGTCAGTTGCATTTCTTTTTACGACTGAATTCATTCTCAAGTCATGAATGCAAAAAAAAAAAAAAAAAGCCTAGTGAGTGTTTAAATTTAGGGCATTAATTTTGCATTCCAGTGTAGAGGGAACCAAATAGTCTGAAACTTCAGAAAAAGCCTCTCCACCTCTGCTTTATGGGCAATTTCATTCTGCTTGTGTTTCCAGAGCCTACTTCAAAGTGCAGATGCATTTCAGGTAAATAATGACAGCTTCAGAACAAGTTTTCCTTGTAACACAAATCACCTCACTAATGAAATCAGGGGAAAAATTCAGAACAACTTGATATCCATCTGCCTGAAATCAAATCCTTCTATTTATATAGTGTAACTACAGGCCTGATTCCTCCCCCAATCAAATCAAGGGTGAAACTCCTGCAGACTCAAGTGGGAATGGGGCCAGCCCTTTACTCTCGCTTGGTGAGCGGTGCCCGAACCGGGGTGAGGATGCCCTGGTCCTTCCAGCGTGCGGTAGAGAACGTGCCTGCGGGCCGAGCAGCAAACAATGGGGTCAGGTTCAGAAGAATATGAGGCACCTTCTCTCAGCACAGAGAACAGTTTCTATAGTTTCCACATTTCCTTCCTGCTTGTGTCAGTCATGCACAGGAGAAAACAATGAAGAAACACCAGCCCCACGTGGAATAAAGTAATGGGAACCCAAGAATCAGCCACATGCTAAAAAGAAAAGAGTTGTCACATCCAAGGTTGAAAGTATCGACTGGCTGGACTGCCAAATAACTCAGACTAGCCCTGAGGACTTGGATCTATACCTGTATTTACATCTTCACCTCAGACCTCAAGAGCAAGCTTCCCTTTTGCTTTGGAAGCCGGGAGGTGGGCGGATGGTGCAGCTCTTGGTCGCCTTCCTCTGCATCACGGAACCACTCGCCTCGCTGCGGCCCCGCTCCTGCCTCCGGAGCCGCTGCCTCTCTCAGATCCCATCAGCCTTCCCAAAGGCTCGGCAGTAGGATGAGGGGGGGCGAGATGTCCACTTGGCTTGGCAACAAAGAAAAGCAAACTGCACTTGAACCTGGAAATTTACAGGAATGCAGAGCAGCCGTGTTGCTAAGCCAGCTGCAAACCTGCTTCGCTCGGGGCTCTTCCCTTTGTAGGGTTGAAGGAATGAGGCGCGTGTTGCCAAGTAGGACATCAGTACTACAAACAAATGGAAAGCCCTTATCCCACCAGCAATCTCGACCTGGTAACGGGCAGGCAGCTAGAGTAACAAGAAAGCTCGGCTCCTTCCTACTCACAGAAAGGGGAGGCGGTAGGACACAGGTTATAATTAGAGCCACCCACAGCAATTTTGGGGAAACTTCAGCACATGGATCAGGATCTTATTGTAAGTGCTGCCAATTCTCCATCTGCGTGGACTGGGCCAGACCAGAAATCCAGTGGCAAGCACCCGCAGACACATCTCCTGCTTGCCCGGCGTTTAGCAGTGCTTTAAGCCTCCTTGGTGCCTGCAGGGGAAAGCGCACAGCAATGGGAATTTCTGCATGAGCCCTTAGCCTGAGTGTCCTCCTAATTTAAAGGATTTGCTTCAGCTTTGGAGACAAGCTCACACTGGAGCCCTCACTCCTTTCTTTCCACCGGATTATAAAATGTCAGCGGTTCATCCAAACTGGATCTCCCCAGTACAGTTTCCTGCAGCTGGAAAAACACCAGTTCTGCCAAACTCTGCGAGCCTGGGGCCCAGCACATTTCACGGCATGGCCACCCCTTCCCCATGCAAAGCCGCACAACTGTCCCCTTGCAAAAGCAGCCCCATGGAACAGAGTGTGAGGCACAGGGTGTGCCCATGCCTGGACTGAAGCACTTCAGAGACATCCCCAGCTCTCCATCCAGCTGCCGTGGAGGGTGAGAGCGAGCCCTGGCCCACACTGTGCTTGCCCAGGTTGGCTCACACCCTCAGAGCTCAGCTCTGCCAGGAGGAGGGTTGGCGTGAAGGACTAAGGAACTGATGTGGTCTTTACACTAGTGACACATGGGTCTTGCACCCTCCTGGGTTGAGACATGAGTTCCTCTGTTTTGGTCCTAACTCTTGTGGCGGTAATTCATAGCATGGATTTGACACCCCATGTATGAGCTTTCAGGCTGCATCGCTGGCCCAGTGCATCCGCATCTGCATCCACATATGCACCTGCATCTGCATCAGTATCCCTATCCCTATCCCTATCCCTATCCCTATCCCTATCCCTATCCCTATTCCCTACCGCTATCCCCACGCAGGAGTTACCCTCTTTCAGACACCCTTTCTGGCCCCCTCAAAAGCGGTGCAGGCCCCCATGGTGCAGGCTAAACCTCACCAACATGATTTTAATCACCTGATTGGGAAAGCTAAACCACATCAAGCCGTTGTGAGAAACACGGCCTGCCTAGAAGAAGTGGGTCCTCAGCAGAGGCAATGCTGCTTAAATTGTTACATTTGCTACCGCACTTCTCATAAACACCCTGATTTTTGGTGCTTTCCCCCAGATCCCCGTTGCGGTGCTCTGGGCCTGGCTGTGAGAATCTCTGCTTCTGCCTTCTTGCTTTTAACCACCGGGATTTCTGAGCCTCCCCCCTTGCAGAAATAGGCTTCAAAACGTGAGCCCAGCATTCTCGGAGGAAACAATTCCAATTTTTATTTTCTTTCATTTTTTTCCCCCTGCCGCTGTGATTTCTTTAAAGAGGGACTTGGGGGCGCCTCTCAGGAGTTTCGGGTACTGCTCAGTCTGGGGAGAGTAATCACAAAGCCATTAGTGCCACGCGGCCACCCTGGGAAGCCCTGTGATAACTGCTCTGCGCTGGCGCCGGTGCCGCACGCCGTGCGGAGGGGGGTACGTTTCCAGCTGAAGGCACAGCGAGAACTTTCTTCCAGGTAGATGGAACATAATTACACAGGCTATGAATGGCAAAGTGTCTTGCAGGGGGGTGGAGCCGGGGCGAGGGAGGCGTCAGTGTGCTTTGTAAATGCTTTGAAACGTATTTGTGTGTTTCTGAGATGAACCTTAAAGAAAATACCTGAAAACTGGTTTTGCTTTTCCTAAAGCATTGGCTCTTTCAGGCAGCGGCTTTGCCAAAAGTCATTAATCACATCTTTATTAACAAGGGTGGGGGAACAGTGACCTCAAACAACCGAGGAAAACAACTAAAACTGCATTCATTTGAAGGACCGCTTTTTAAAATCTCTTCTGGACGGCACATGCCACTGTTGACGTATATTTAAAGTGCGCTGAGTCTTTGGGATATATTGGGACTGTTGCACAGAACCAGGGCAGGACTTGACCCAAGGGTGTGATTAACTTAACGTGTCCTGGAGTAAAAGAGGAGAAAAAAGAAAGTTTTTAAAAGGTCTTCACACTTTTCTACTACATCAAAGTGCATCATGTGAGCGGGACAGGCTGAACACACTGGCTCTTCACTTCTGAAGCCACAAAATTAATAGATTCATGGATCTCATGATGTGCATGGTTTAAATCGAGAGGGAACATCATGATCACTCCGTTCCTTCTAGCCCTGCCAGCCTGTTTGCACTAAACTGTCCAGCCTTGCTGTTAATGCCACGGCACAGGGTCCACCACATCTCTTGATAACATACTAATTTTCTCAGTTAAAATCGCAGAATCAGCTGAACAAGCAGCCACATTAGGTGGGGGACCTAAGCTACGCCATGGGGACCGCTGCTCTTGAGGTGGGCACGGCCGAGCGTACAGCCCTGTGCCCATGCTTTGTCTTGCTGAAACTCCACACTTGCTTCTCGTTCCTTGCTCTGAGCTGGTTCTTCAATGGGGATACAGGGATCGGTGGAAGAGCGGGGACTTTTGAGGGGATTTCTGGAGCCTGCTTCAAAATGCATTTACTGTGGGGCGGGCTCTTGGCAGCAGCGTGGGGAAAGGGCAGGTCCCCACCTTGGGCAGGATGCTCACTGGTGCCTCGCAGTAGGCAGACTGTGAGCCCAAACCCTGGAAGGCTGTTGCCACTGATAACACCCATCTGCTGTGGCATCTTGTCCGTTGACATAACCTTAATTAATGATGTTACCAAGCTAATGAGGAGATAAACCACCGATCCCAACTCTTGTTAAGAAATTGTCTTAAATACCAGTCACTAATCACTATGGAGAAACAGATAGTGGGCCAAAATGCACACCTGGAGTAAAGAGGTGTGGCTCCCATGTTTTCTGGTGAAGTTGCATTTGTTTACTCCAGGACTGACTACGAACCATCCTGATGAACACACGGCGGGTGTGCGCTGGGCGGGAAGTTGTAAACAGCCCCAGCCTTATGTAATGGCATGGGTCTTGTGCAAGAACCGTCATCCAGGTGGCAGCAGGATTGATGGCTGCGGAGATCAGCACGGTGCCAGCCTGGGGTGCAGGTGCGCGTGGGAGTGCACCAACCCCGGGCTTGCTCTTCCCAGACCCTGAGCTGGCATGGAGGGGCTCCCCGGCCACCTCTGAGCCCTGGGATGCTTCACAGGGGTGCTCTAGTCCATGTGGCTTTGGGAATAGTGGACATCACCAGGCACTTCTTGGTGGCTAAGAGATTTTCAAGCAGTTTAGTTAGAGAAGATTGCCAGCTGTGACTAGAAGACTTCCCGCTACTATCGGGGTGGTGTGGATGTAACTTGTAAAACAGGGAAGGGACCTGTTTCACTGCGCCGACTTGATTCTTTGGCTGTTACTTTATTTCCTTGCTGTTGTTATTCTGATCCAGTGAAATTAAAAAGGCATGAGTAGCCTATTTGGATCTGAATGTGTGAGTTCCTGCCCTGCAGAGCTTTCAGTAGAGATTAGATTTTACATGCCACTGTGTGGGGGAGATGTGCCATCAGGCAAAGGAGGAACAAATGCAGGCGGGGTGAGACCAGAAAGACAGAAGCCGGTATGCTTGCATGAAGCTGCCTGCTGCTCATCGGGGTGGTATCTCCATCTCACTGATGTTTGGATGGGTATCTTAGAAAACATTCACCGTCTTTGGTTTCCACAGGATATTTAGCTCCTGGAGTGTGTGAGACAAGGCAGACACTTCTTCCTCACGTCAGCCTTTTAAACCTTGTCCTAAGAGGGCCTAAAATAAAACCTATCCGTAAAAACCTATCCCAAGCCTCATGTTCCTGAGCGTGCAAACAGACTAGCCAGGGGACCCTGGCTCTTAAGAATAATCCTTCAAGTCACTGGCAAGGTAGATATGCACTCAGTCTGCTGGTATCTGAATAAATGTTGAGGGAATCCAAGGATTTATGTGCTCACGTGACACACAACACAGACATCAGGAGCAGGCAAGCCTGGCACATTGCTCGTGCTACCGACCTTTCACCTATTTCAACTCCTTCACTCTAGCACTCCGACTGTGTTTCTATTCAGCCTGGCTGTTTCCTTCTTGACAGAAAAAAAAAGGTGTTTGTTTGTTTTTTAAGTGATCACAAGGCATGCATATATCAAAAAAAAGAAAGGACCTATCTTCTTCTTACATCTCTATTATTTCTATTGTTCATGTATGCCTCAGGTACATTCCCAGACATGTTGCCTTCTGCTTTTAACATTGCCATACGGGAATCAGATACTGTACATCTTTTGTGGTGCTGTTCAGCGGGGAGGGAATTTGTTATTGCTCCTTGCGGATAGTTCCAGCTTGATGCACTCAGATAGGTCAGAGAAGAGGGATGCCATCGGCTTTGCGGCCACTGCCCTCTGGCTCGGGGACAAGCTAAGGCTGTGCGTGCATAGCACATCTTGGGAGACAAGCTGAGAAAGTTCTCACAACACCTCCAAGCCAGGTGATGTCCACAGCCTCCAAGCTCCTTCACTGTTGGGAAGATAGTCGGTTGGTTAATTTTGCACTGAACCCTCTCTGCAATCTGGCACGTTTGGTAATGCCTTTAATAAGCACTTGCTTTGTGGAAGTCCAAGGAACTTGGAGGAAGAGGGGATCTCCACGCAGTGTCCACAGACCAAATCAGCCTAAACTTCAGGGCCGTTGGAGCTCGGTGCAGGAGCAGATGCAGAACTGAGCTTTGTGGGTTGGACCCATCTCTCGAAGTTGATTCTGATCATTTCCTGATTCAGAGCCTTGTGCTTTGACCACAAACCCACCATATCCCGTCCTCTTCGGTCTTCATCTCTGTCTGGTCCCTTAACTAAACACTGCTTGGTAAATGCTTAAAAATTCAAGAAGAGAGGCTGCTAGTTCAAAGTGTCCCATTATCAGGGCATCTAGAAAGGTAAATTAACAGCAAGGAGAATCAAATCAGAGCCAGGTAGAAATCCTGGGTGTTTGAACGCTGGCAGATATCTGCTTAAGACACATTTCTCCAGCCTTCATTACACCCGTTCCTGAACACAAAAACTCGCAAACCAAACAGTGCAACAACTTGTAGGTTCAGGTGGGTTACTGTGGAGTGGGCTGCTCCTGACTCGGGTAGTTTTGTGAGATGATTGCTTTTCATGCTCCAGCCTAGAAAGCAGAAAAGCCGCCACCCCGATGTTGTTGTACAACTGTAGGTAAGAGGAGTGGAGCAAGATGCCGGTATCATGGTGGGGAGGATCTTGTGGGATACCGAGAAGTGAACAAACTGTGATGGAGTGTGCGTGTGCGTGGTTTCTTCTTTAAAAATAAGCTCGGCAGACTTTTCTTTCTTTTTTTTTTTCCTTTAAGACACAGTGGCTAAAAATGGACTTTCAAAAATAAATCCAGCCTGAGGCTGGGTCTGAAAGCACTTAACGAGGGGTAAAACTAGTTAAAAAAAGGAAAAAGAAAAGTTCCCATGTTATTCCTAGCACAGACTCCCCCACCTCTGCATGTAAACAGTAGCTGCATCACGCATTTCTACCAGTTTCGGGTCAATACCTGTCCCACTTAGGAGAGATGATGGGACAGCAGAGACTCTACCCTGAGACCTTTCCAAGAGGCTCTTGTCTCCTGAAGGCACTGGGAACCCCATCCCAGGCGTCTCCCAGCACGGCCCAGCATCTTCAAAATCACAAGGGCGTGACAAGGTTTTAAAGCAAAACTGCACTACACAATAGCATGAAACCAGTACAGGAGAACATCATGGAAAAACTGTTGGGGAACTGAACTGAGTGTAGTTAAAAGCCACGACTATTAATTGCAGCAGTCGATTCAGCCTTTTTCAATGAAACCCAGGCCTTTCAGACAAATCTAATTATGTTTTTTGGAGAGGTTAAAAGTTTGATTGGGAAAAATGGCTCTGTGGCTGGGATAGATTTTGGGGAGGTGGTTGACTTAGTGGATTCTCTTAACAAATACGAATATATGATATCAATAACACGCGCTGTATGTGGCTTGGGGAGCAGTGAGATGAAAGCTCTTCCAAATGAGCGGTCCCTGGGGAGTCACTCAGGGCACATCCCCAGAGGAGAGCCTCGGGGACTGACAGGACATCCAATAATTCTCAATGCTTTTATCAACCGTCTGGAAGGTGGTGCACAACAACCGCTGCCAAAACCTGCAGATGACACCAGACAGGCGGAGCGGTGGCTGATGAAGAGGTGAGGGCAGCGGCGTGGAGAGATCCGGGTGACTGGGCTGACGCAGACGGAGCGTGTGAGCTCAGGCAGCCAGAGCCCTGTGATGAGGAGCCAGGGATGCAGCGGCAGGTGTGGAGGGAGAACCCCTTATCCTGGAAAGCAGAGCAGGGAGTCGGGAAAACGTGCTGAGGTCAGAGCGGACAAGCAGCCCAACCTGAGTTTCCAGAGTGATATTGCAGCAAAATAGGACCTCTGTATGGATGAAGAGAGGAGCTTCAGACTGAAGTCTGGACCACTTCTGGTTCCACAGATGCTCTTAACCAGACAAATATTTTCCCCTTTGTTGGTCTTCACGTCTTAAGAAAAAAAAGCGGAGAGACTTGAAGAATTTAATCTGCTAAATTCATCCAGCAATTAAGTGAGAGATGATGTCATTAAAATGTGTAGGCACCTTCAGGAAGAAACAGTGGTAGGAAAAAAGTCTTTAAGCCCAGGAAAGGCCCACGACAAGCACACTACAGCCTGGTAATTTCAAGTAAGAAAGTAGCATGCATTTTCTTAGTGAAGATGCTTAGTCTTTGGGATGAATTCCAGGGGCAGGATTGGTTCCACATTTCCTGATGCCATCAAATCCAACCTGGCTTCCCTCCTAGGAGGCCTGATTGAGATCAAGTTGTGCTTTGCCAAACACAAGTTAAACACAGAGGTGAGGGAGTGATAGACGGGGATCCCTGAAGTGCTGTGGCTCAGGAGGGAGACTCCAGCCTTCTTTTGCAGCCATGAGTTCTGGGACTGAGAACTACAAAGCTGAGGAGGAAAAATATAATTTAAAAGGCCTGCTGCCTCTTGGAAGGTACAAGAGGGCAAGAAAGAAAATGAAAAACCCTAGAAGATCTTAGTAACCACTATCAAACTGATAAACAACCAAAAAAAGCCTCTGTCTTCTCTCTTTGTTACCTTTTCAATAGTGTAAGTGAAATAACTTGATTATTTTATAGAGGTTTTGTTGGTAGCAATCTTTTTAACACACTGGCAAGTAGTTCCTGTTTTGGTTTTGTTTGTTTTTTGTGAACAGCTACAGTTGGGTTTTCCACTCTTTGTTTCCAAGTGTGTGTTTAGGACTTGCTGAGAACAAGTTAAACACAACAAATGAGTTTTGGACAGAGCTTTGAAAGAGATTAATTCTGTGGTCATTCATTCTCCTCTCTCAGGAAGAAAGCACTGCCTCTGAAAAAGTTTTGTCTTCGTGCTAACTGGCATCCTTGCTTGGTAATGCTTGCAAGGCATTAAACTGAGGACCAGGGGCCTAATCCAGGAAGATAACAACAGGTATTTTATCCTGAACATTGCCTGGGGACCAGTTCATGCGTTGATGTGCCAGTAGAGATGGAGCTGGAGGATACTGGGGAAAAAAAAAAGTCACCAAAATCCCACAGGAACTCAGTGGCAAACTGGGATTAGCACCAAAAACTCACAGTCTGTGGCTCTAGCAAGCCAAGAATGAATAGGGCATGTAGTAAATCTAGAAGAGCCAGTAGAACAGTTACAAGCTTTGGAATTAAAGAACAGCTAAAGAATGAACCAGAAATATAGCTGTTGAAGGAAATAATTCGTACAATGTGGATCGTCCCATCCCCATATGCTTGTAATAATTTTGACAAGCATTTAATTTTATCCATCATTATTAAGAAAATTATTCCTTTAAGGGCAAAATCTAACTACATTTTTCAGGTCAGCTTGATTCTGGGAATCATTCTCACTTGCCTGTGGTTTTCGCTATCAGGCCAAATTTAATCCCTGATGTATTCCTCTTGACTCAATGGAGTTATGTTGAAGATCAGCTTGGCCTTAGGGCCTTCAGTTATATTGCCAATAGGTTTCTTTAAAGGGATATTTCCCTACTTTGAATGCAGTGATTCCGGGCAATGATTTTCATTTTGCGATCTGGAAGCACTCCTGCATATCTTAAGGAAGTTTTAGTTATTCTGGTACTGAAGAAACCTTCTTTGGCAATAGATGACATGTCTAATTTTCACCCGGCTGAAGGCAGGTGTGTGCATGTGCTTCGGCTGGTCTGTGGATGGCAGCCTAGAGAGCCACCGCCAGGTGCCTTCCATCCGCAGAAAGGTCTGGTGAAGAGTCACAGGAAGGGAGGTGAAATAGATAACAGCCCCACAACAGCAGAGTGAGTGCTATTCACAGTGTTTCTGATTGACAGAGAGGCATCTTATCTTTCCCCCAAAACTTCTGCACCCAACCCTCCAGGGGTGTGTGTGCGTGTGTGTGTTGGCAGAGAAGCCGGTAGCCTGATTTTGTCAGAAAGCTAATTAGAGGGATTATTTAGATTCCTCTACTGTGGGGAGCAGCTCCTTGTAAGAGTCCTTTGCTTGGAGAAAGATAAAATGAAGACCCAATATACGAAGGATGGGCCTTTCAGCATCCTCCACCCTCGACCTCAGTGTCTGTGAGAGTGCACATCCAGCGTCCCAGCACAGACTGCTGCTCCCTGGGGACCGCAACACCCTGCAGGAGAGGTCAGTCATGGGAGGTGTCACCATAGACCTTTCTCTGCACTGGTGCTTTTCATCTCATGAGGTCCTGGGGCAAAGAAAGGACTACAAGCTGATGAGCACTGGATGGGGTCAGGGCAGTATCATACCTGCCGAGATGGTTTAGCAGCACTCCCCCCTGCCCTGAATGTCCCAAGCGTTGCCTGTTTCAGCTTGCTTTGGCAGACAGTTTGCTCCCCGAGTGCTCCAAATCACAGCAAAAAAAAAAATCATGAAAGCAAATGCAAACCTCCTGGTCCTGCTTCATGCAAGATGTGAAACCTGCTAATGAACCTGACTGCAACCAGCCTCCAGTTGCTCGCTTCAAACTTCGCAACACATGAGGCTGATACTGCAGTTCTCAGAGATTTGTCCCCAGGACAAAAGAGACCTGAGAGAGCCCAGGGCCAGGTTCAGACAGGCTGGGAAGTGTTATGCAAAACAGCAGCACAGAGTGTAGGCTATGTGGGGTTCTTGTGAGCTTCTAAACTGAAAAATCTTCCTGTAGGGATTGATAATGGGCATGTCACTGAAAAGCAATGTCTGCCTTGCTTTGGTGAGGACCTATGCTCTTACTATGATCACATCTGGTCAGAAGAGAGAGGAGACCTGTAAATTCTGGTGGCTTGATACAATTGGACAAGCCAGAGTCTGAGCTCTAGGGTTGCTGTAGGGTGCTCCAGCACATGAGTGTGTGTCAGAGGAGAGCATGGTTTGGGGGTGCGGGGCTCAGGGGTTAACTCTTTCTGTCCTTCTGCAGCCACCATCAGCTTTGCACAACTATTGTGGTGATCCAGCAGCTTGTGAAGCATAAAACTACTCGAATACAATTTGGACCCACACAGCATCACAAAGCTTGCTTCATTACCATGAGAGGAGAAGCTTAATGTGATTTCTGTATAATACAGCCGATGTGCAGAGCTGGTTGCTGATCCTATCGTCAGCTTTGGAGATCTCAGCTGTCCCCTTCCTTGCCACCTCCATGTGCCTTCCTTGAAGACCAGCTGCCAAAAACCTTGTCATTAGCGAAATAAAGACAAGTGGCAGAGCTGCCAACCTCCACTCGTTGCTCCGTCTCCATCTCAAGGAGACCAACTCTGAAGGTGGTTCTGGTAAGGAACAGTGGGAAAACCTTAAAGGGTTGGGGTCTGCGTCATCTAAAGCAGCAAGTGGATGACTCAGAGAGCAGAAACCATTTGCTGTGGTGTCTGGAGACCTCTGAACAGCTGCATAATCCCAGTACTGAGATCTTGGTGAGGTCGCAGTTGCGATGGGCTGGGCACATTGCCAGGGTGGAAGATTCCAGGATCTGCAGCCTCTTGGGAACACCTAGCAGCCAACATGAGCTTTATAAAGACACCTGAAAATCCTTGCTTAAAGCTTGTAAGCTTAACATTAATAACTGGGAGGGAAAGCGTTTGGAGCCACTGCGGTGCAGCCTGCGAGGTGAAGCACAAAGCCAAATGGGAGGAGAGAAGCGAGTGAACTCAGAGAAAATCGGCCGCGCCATTTAAAAAGCACGGCTAGAAATGTGCACTCTCCCCACAGACTGGCCTGTTTTTACAAGATCATACACACACACACACACAGACACACACAGAGCAAAAGTAAAAATAGCTAAGAGGATGGTCATTGCAAATTGCAACAAATAAAAATTCGATACTAGGATTTTAATGAAGAAATCCATGGCACCTAATAAATTCAAGATTTGGCACAACAGCAGTGTCCAGTAGCCATAAATAAAGCAATTCAAGATTTGGCGCAACAGCCGTGTCCAGTAGCCATAAATAAAGCAATCTGCTAATGACTGCACATTCCATCTCATTTTCCTTGATGTTTTCCATGGCGTCATTCCTCTGAATCACGGCTTTTCTTTTAATCTCCTCTTAATCTACACCACTATTAGGTGCTGTGCTTCTTCCTTGACAGCACCATATTTGAATGGCCACTAAGCAGGACTGCTCCAAAGCCGGTGAAGGTGAGGCTGTAGGACATGCTTGTCTCCTGCAGGCTGAGCCTGGAGAAGGCTTCAGAGCACGCCTTGGCTGCATGCAGCCACTCACACATCATCAGCCATGGGTCATTCAGAGCCAGAACCACCCCCGTGGCCCCTAACAGATTCTGCGCTTGGGATTCAGTTGGCTCCACAGGTCTGACATGTCATGACAGAGACATTTCTTCTTCACGCAGCTCATTTTGACCTAAGCTAATGAGAGATGAACCAACCAATGGCAGCAGGGTCTAGGAAGGGCATCTCAGGTTCTCTCCTTAACGAGCTTCACATTTGGCTTTTCTTAACTGAAGGAGAGTTCGTCGTCACAAACATCTTGCCAGTGATACGGTCCTTATCTGACAGATGGAGCCCAAGGAGAACTGTTTGCAATGACCTAATGCTGTTTGCTGCTTACCTGGCAAGACACCAGCGAGTTGCTTGTCCCCTGCACCGAGAAGTCACTAAGCAGATGCTCATGTCTCCCAAACAAAAAAATCTTCACTTTTTTTAAATAAAGTCAGGGTTTCCAACATATCAAAAGCACTTCAGAGCCACTTTGTCTCTTCTGCTGAACTCCAGGTTTCTGTCCCCACCGCGCCGCTCTTACAGCCTAGGAGAAGGCTGGGACTTGCATGGCCTTTCGTGTGGCCCTGTCGGGAGCGTTGGGAGATGATTAACCCTTTCGTCACCACTAAACCACGATGGGAACATCTTCCTCTTTTTCTCAGTCATTAAGTTTTTGCATACTGGAATTATAAGTGTTAAACAAGGAAGTTTTCCAGCAGGGTGCACATCCTTGAGTCTTTCAGTAGAATGAGCTTTTTGAGTGTCCATAATCACAGAGTATATGGCAAACCACAAAAGAAGCCTCCTTGATTTTAACTTCTTTTGGCCTAAGTTGGGTAGGACATGAAGTCAGGGTTTGAGACAAGCTCAGAACTACTTTGCCATTACCATAAAATCCCATTCTGGAGAAGCTTTGCCATTTGGTGTTGCTGCATCCACTTCATTTCTCTTCAGGTTTTCAGCTCAAACTTCTTCCTATCTAGTCCTGTTTTCTTATGCAACTTTATAGGCTGTGGTAGGTGGAGATAAGGAGGCCAAGTCCTGAAATGATCTGTCTGCTTTTGTTTTGCAACCTCAGTGACAGCAAATATTAATGTGCATGCGTTCACTGCCCAACTTGTCTGACCACTCTGCATGGCCATTTTGGTGACAAGCAAAAACCTTCCACGCACCGACTGATTCCCCAAACACTGCAGAAATGTGGTTAATTCTGTTGTGAGCCCCCAGACAAGCCTTCCTCGTTGCACCCCTCCTACTTTTTTGGGCATCGAGGATGTTCCAGGTCCAGCACTTCTTTTGTGCCAGGCCCTTCCTGGACTGTGGCTGTGTTACACAACGGTGCCCTGCGGATTGAGGCAAGGATTAAAGGTGTCCAAATTATTAGGAAATCAGCAGTGAAAGGTCAGGGATCTTTTTATTTTCTCTTGGCTTCAGTAGGTGGTTGCTGAAAAATCACAAATGCACTTTGAAAACAAGGGGTAGCGAGGTGCATCTTTCCAGAGCACTTGTTGGCATTCATGTCCGTGCGTGAACTATTTACAGGTATGTCAAAGCGTTACTAATCTCTGAGCTATTTAGAAAGGAAGTACCTCTAGGATCTCCTCATTTGTCTCCCCTGTTTCTTAAACACCACTGAGTCATGCTGAATCTCCTCCCCTCCTGAAAAATTGCTTCCCAGAGCTCCCTGAAGAAAGAAAAATGTCCCTGGACAGTGAAACAAACAATCCCAGAGTGGGTTGGTCTCCTCCTGCAAGCTCATGACCTAGTAACTGGGTAAAAAATCTTGGAGACCCTGGAAAGGAGAGGTCAGTTTAGAGTCTGCCCGGGGATTCAGATGCTCTCGAGGCCCAGGGGAGGAACTCTCTTATCAGGATCTGGAGACCAGCTGGAACCAATCTGGACTTGACCCTTCTCAAAGTTCGTGCGTGTTTGGATGGAAGTTTCTGATTCAGACAAATCTCTGCTTTCAGACAGCTCCCTGGAAGATGGGGCTGCCAGTTGGCTTTGCAAGGCCTTGCTGGATGTCCAGTTATGTCTGAACTTTCCCTGTTTCCTTTCCCTCCGCTCCAGTATGCCTGTCTGCATCTGGCTTCAAACTTAGCCCCAGATGTATTATGTTGCAGCTCAGTTCCTGGGATGCTGTCGCAAATAGCAAGAAATTATGAACAGGATTCCCAAAGGAAGCCACACTGAAGAAAGAGCTGAGAGATAGGGAAACCTCGCCATTGCTATTTAATTTTTTCTGAGCTCATACTTCTTGCGTTGCTAGAGTTTCAGAGAAAAAGGAAGTGTGTACAAAGGCTGCCTTGAACAACAGGAGGATACTGGCTCGGCCAGTGAAGGGTGAAAAGAAGAAGTAGGCACTCTGGGAGAACTGGTAAAAATGAAGTGGGTGAAGGAGGTGCTCCAGCTCCTGGTTTGTGTGTACCAAGAACAGAAGCAGCGAGGACTAGACAGATGGGTTAGGCAGTGCTTGAAGAACAGACGTGAAATGAAAGATGACATTTGTGGAGAAAGGAAAAAAAAGGATTTTCTCACAGTAGGATAATTCTGAAGTGAAAACACCAAGGGACGGTGTCCCTGCTTCCAAACATAACCCGACACGTAGCAAAGCAGCTAGAAAGCCAGAGCTCCTGAGCTCTGATCCTAGTGTGGCACTAACTCCTCAACCAGAGCACCTACTAATTGTACGTGCTGCAGGCAGCTTTCAAAAGCTAATATACAAACAGGGACCAGGGTCCTCAGAACCATGGAGAGGCAAGTCAGGCTTGACTCAGGGGGATCTGAGAGTATCCGGTGCTTAATATCTCTGGGGCCAGCTTTTGACCATCTGAGAAATGGAGCATGTCTCATCTGCCGCAGACGATGCTGGGAGGTTAATAATGGTATTTCATGTCTGAGGTCCTCCGACAGAAAGCTGCCACGTAACACAATGCATTATTCTACCCTAAAGCCAAAGTCTCATCCACCCAAATAAATACGTATTTGTGTTGCCTGCCTCCCATTTTTAGTCTACCATCAATTCTTACCAGAAAAATAACAATAAATAAAACTCTCTGGCCATAGAAGTGTGCCAAGAGCTTGGCTAATCAGCAGGATTCTAGTATGTCGCTACAGATTTTGGCAGCCTTGTGTCAAGAAAATGATGCAACCCCATTCCTGGGAACCAGTGCGATGGAAAGTGCTTCCAGCTGATTCGAATTGTTTATTCTAGGTGAAAGTTTGCAACATTTCCATTTGGTTTCACCACCGTGAGCTTTGCCAGGCCTTTTTCCCAGGCAATGAATGCTTTCTCATTTCTCAGCTTGATCTCCTATTTACAGGCTTAGTTGCCACACTGCTTTTATTACTCTGGAAGGCATATACTTGGTGAAGAATGGGTGGATTTCATCTTACGAGAGGTGCAACACTTTTTTCTCCTCCTGACTTCAGTCAGACTGCAGGACCGAATGCCCATCAGCATGAGCAAAGGATTTATAGTCTTGAAGAAGGTTAGATTATGTCAGAAGAATGGCCAGAGCCTGGCCAGGAATGCATTAATCATTATTATTATATTTCTATGCAAGCATTTAACCTGTTAGTTCTTTCATGGAAGAAGGAAATGCAGAAAAAATGCTCCTTGCATGGCTCTAGAGTGCAGAGCAGCCTGGGACGTGGTGTTAGGCAGAACCTGCAGCCTTGCAGAGCTTTGGCCTGAAGAGATGAGGCCAGACCAACCTTGTTAAGAAAAGAGGAGCCAACTGTACCCAGGGATTCCTCCCTTGACTTAAGACAGGCCTGCATAGGGGCTGAAAGTGTACTTCCAGGAACATATTGCTCTGTCTTCAGCCTAAAACAACTATTTCCTCATTCTCTTTGTTCCTCTCTGTCATTTCTTCTTTCTGCGGCAGTATAACGAAGTTCCACTTTGAAATGAATCACTGTTTGAATGCTCATTAAATTAAGGAACTGACCATTCTGGTAAGACTCACGCTGACTAATTGCAGGTGCTGGTTAAATTTCCCCAATAAAACTTCTACAAAATCAAAGCTGTTCCTAGCTACCATTCAAATTCTGGGGATCTGAGGAGCTTAGAAGATCCAGTTAGGGTGGCTTTCTAAAGGGAAATCTCTTACAAAAATGTCCTAGACCATTGCAGCCTGGCTGAGAATTTGACCTTTTATTTCCAAATGCAGTAGGGTCATTGACTGGCCAGGTCAGCTAACACCAGAACTTCTGACCGGTTTGCAGGCTGAGCCATTGCTTAAAATATCAGCGTCTTTCAGAAGGAAGCGCCACTGGCATTGCAGTGGGCATTATATCCATATGGTCAAGTCAAGATATTCCCCCTTCTGTTAAAGAATCATGGTTAGGATGTAGATGTTGAAGTTGGGCCACTTCCAAGAGCCAACATGTAATCCCTAATAATCCAGGTGCCATTGAAAATTCAAAAGTCATCTGATCCCTTTTACATTACTTATGACCAGAAAGTTTTCTGCTTTGCTTTTCCCCGCTGTGCTCATAGGCAAAATAATGGACCCAGAAATATCCCTTCTCCAGGACTATGCATAGGTTGCTTGGGGTTTTTTTTTAATGAAAGATGGTCTTGGGGTAAAGCACCAGCATGAGCCTCCAGACCGCGTATGTGAAGCCCTAATTTGATGCCACATTTCCTGGGCAAGTTACGCAGCTGTGTGACGGTTGTGTTCCCCACCTGCGCAACGGGAGCAGCAATCTCTTCGTGTGATGCTATCGCTTGCCCCACTTTGGAGAGAGGACTCTGGAGGAAACTCTGCCACTTACTAAAGCTTTTCACAAAGTGTGTCACAGGGCGGCTTCAGTCTCCAGGTTCTGTCGTTTAATAATAAACCTGATGTTTATTTTGCGGAGCTCGTTTCCTAGACAGAGCACCAATAAGATGTCATGAATATTTGTGTATTATAGTCACCTTTCCCGCGGTACCCTGTGTCCCAGGCACCTGGCAAAGGTAGCTCAGCACTGTCAGCCCCACCGAGGCTGGGAAAACTGCGGCACTGCTCTTGCTGCAATGAGGCAGAGGCAGATCCAGGCACTCCTGGCTTTCTAGCACCTGTGCCTCAACCACAAGGCCAAATTAGTACTGAAGGGACCTGTATTTTACTGCCCCCTCCTTCTGCATTAATTAAAACACATCGCTGCACACTTAAGCAATTTAAATGTTTTGGAACGAGTCTCGGGACAGCCAAGGGCGTTCAAAGTGAAGGGAAGGCTGGCAGCTTGCCTTCGGCTCGCTGGCTTGCCTGTCTATCACCGGCACACGTCGTGCATTACAAAACTGCGAGATCTCTGCAGACCCAGCGACAGTGCTACGGTTTAAGGAGCGAGCGCAAGGCTGAAGTCAGAAATCCCTGGTCTTCCTGAGGCTCCGTCGCACGGACTGGCTGCCAACATCTCTGCTGATCTTTTTTCAGTTTTCACTTCTTTTTTTTTTTTTTAACAGCTCTCATCTATGAAAAGCTGGTGGGAACTGCTACTGTAACTGATTCTCCAGCACCACAGCATCTGACGGAAAGCCCCTCTAGACCTGGGTATTAGGGTATATGCCTTCCTCTTGAGGATTTTTTTTTTTGAGCTATCCAGGGCAAGAAGGAGGGAATTAATAGCCCCTCAAATAAAAGTTAGGACTCTCAAAGACTGTGTTTTACCCTCGAGGTCATACTGAAGTTCAGGGTATAAGTGAACCTTCTCCCAAAGGTCTGTTTGCCTTTCTGTCACCTATCAGTCGGCTGCAGGAGGCTGCAGGAGAAGGAACCCCAGGTGACCTCCAGAGCGACTTGGGCACTGTGGACTCCAGGCAGCAGACAGCTGACTGCAGTCTAGAATGGAAATGAAGGATTAATTTGCCTAAGGACATTCTCTTTTGTATTTTAAAGTAATGCAAAGTGTCTTTTCACTTTCAGCTCTGGATTTGAAGCCTAAGAAGAAGAGTCACCGCCATTAGATCCACACCATCACAATTGTAACATCAAAACAAGCGCTGTATTAAAAATAAACATAGGAGGCATTCACTGACATGATTAAAATGTATACGTATGGGTGAGGTCATTTTAATAAAGGCCTTCTGCACAGACATATGCATTTCTTACCATGGCCCTAGGCTCAGAGCAGGAACACTATACATCCACAACTACCTGATCTTGTGCAGTTGCATCAGCCCAGGCTCTCCGGCTGTTCAGAACATCTACCACAAGTGTCCTTATCACATCCATGTGCATTGACCTCCCCTTAACCTTCACAAAGACTAGAAAAATCATAGCCATGGCTTACCACATACAAGACATCTCTGATCTTCATCACGCCACCGTGTCAAGGTCCTCCATCTCCTCTATCAATCTTCTGAAGGCATGTTCTGATGCTGTTTGGAAATAACTCAGTGAAATTAATTCCTTTGTCCTCTCTGTGTGCCTGGAAAAGGCTCCACCAGTTAAGGGAAAGTAAACTGGACATTCCAGAATGACATGAAAAACTGCAAAGCCATTTGTGTCCATCTACACACTAATGAAAATCTTTTGTATGTCACTGGAAAAAAAAATTCAGGACTTCTTAAAAGTCCTGACCTTACGTGCCTTCCTAGGTCATCCTGCACCAAAGCTTCTGCACCTCCCACTATGATCTGCCAAGTCTCTACAATTCAGGTGAAACACCACTTTCTCCGGCAAGCCGCTACAGCGGGCAGCAAAGCTGGCACATGAGTCCCACCATTTCCTACAATTTGGGTACCTCCCCATGAGTGCTGCCACAGCCAGTTATGCCAGGCTGCAGCTCCCAGTGCTGCAGGTAAGGCACCCAGGTGGTGCTCCAGAGATAGACCTTCTCTGGGAAAGGATGTAGAAGGAATGTCCCCCACTGACTTTGGTCTCTTGGTCATAGGCCTGTGGATATCCTGCCTGCAGAGTCCCTGCTTGACTCTGGAGCCACCCTGGGCAGTCATACATGTCACTGTGAGGATCCCAGTCCTCCCCAGTACTGCAGCGAGGGATGCGATGGGGTGTTTGTCCTCAGACTGAGGTGCCTGCTGCAAATTCAACAAATTATTTTTGCACTGCTCATCTTATTGATGGCTCCTAAACCAAATCCCAGAGGAAGCTTCAGCCTGCTTCCTCTTCCCAGCAGGCAGAAACAACCCACTCCAGAGAAAATCTCATCTTCCTGGAGAAGGAAGTGGTAGGGTTGCATTGAATGTCACTCAGAGTCCAGTGGAGCTGTTTGCTGACTTTATTTTCTTCCTAATGCCTGAGAGCTCTTCGGAAATATCTCTGCTTGTGACACTTCTGAACAGATGTCCAGCAACATGCAGGAAAATGAAGCTGCCAATGGCTTTTGCAAAGTCCTGAACTACAGGAGCAAGGAGGGGACAAGGGGACTTGCGTTTCATCTCCTTTAGAAGACGTCACAGAAGACACAAGTCCCAAAAGATGCCACAGAAGATGTACGTCTGCCCCGAATGCCGAGAGAACATTTCCAAACAGGACACGTGTCGTAATGAGGGCGATGCTCTGGGGCAAGAGGAGCACAGCTGGGGAGCCAGGACAGTCTGCACCAGTGACACACAACACTGGGACACAAAACCCATGCACAGGCCAAAAGCACAGAGGCACCCGCCGCACAGAAAGAGGCCATGTGACAAAAGCAGGGGTGCAACATGGGTGCCTGGAAGAGCAGCACACCACCTCCAGCTCAGCCAGCAGCACCACTCTTCCCCTTCCCGGCCATGGGAGACAGGTGACAACCAAAGGTCTGGGCCAGATTCTGGCCCGTTTTCCCTCCTCTGACTCCCACGGTGTTTGCACCTATGGATCTGGGGCTAAAAAGTTTATCCAAATCTGATCTGCACTCTTTGATCCTCAAGACTCAGGCTCACCTTCTCTTCAGGATACACCTTCTTGGATGATTTTCACTGGTCTCTGCTATGGGATGAGCCATAAATTACACCGGGAACAGCCTGCTTTGCTGGTGTGTATTTTCAACCTCAGTTCCATTTTAATATATGATAATATAGACAGTACTGTCCCCAGCCAGGATCCAGAAGGAGTGAGATGATTAAAAATAATTCATCTTACACTGAATTAAACAACTGAGAGCCTCAGGAACGGTCCCATTTGAGTTCAGTACAAATCATGGGTGACAATCTGGGTCAGTTTTTATTGGGCATGCACCTTTTTGCCAGCCCTAAATCTGCCAGCCATCAGATAGGTTTAATGAGAAGGGACAACAAGGAGACAAAAAAGGTCAGTCTCTACTCGAGAAGGTGGTGGAAGGAGAAGGGGAGATGGGGCAGGGGAAGGTGGCATGTCCTGGCAAACATGCAGGAGGTGACGTTTCCCCAGGAGACGGACAGACAGCAATTCACCAGGTTCTTCGGAAAGCAAACCGGCTGCACCTGGACCCCATTCTGCTGTTTGCTGAGACTCGGCAGCCCGGACCACTTGCGGTTTCCTCTCTGAGTCTTGCCTCTGCCCACAGTGACATACGGAAAGTGAGGGAACGGAGATGAGACACGCCTGCCGCTTTCTGACCAGCCTAGGCACCAGGGGCACAGGGCTGCTTTGCCCATCACTCCAACAGGAAAGCGGCAGCAGGTTCCCCTTCCAACCGCCTCCACCGAGCCAGAAAACCCTCCGTGCACGCCATCCCCCCATGCCAGGAGGTGTGGGTGCTGCATTCCCCTACCTTGGATTAAACCACCTCACTTCCCCCTCCCGGAAATAACACAAGCAAGAGTAAGAATGACTCATCTGCGCGAATGAAGACATGCATACTCACACACACGAACACATCTTACATGTTGAGAGCCCGGGGCAAAAATTTCACCCAGCTTTTGAGCTCCCTCGTTCACACGATTCTGTGAGGTTTAGTGAAAAAAAAAAAGAGTAAAAAAATCAGAACACTACCAAAGTAGTGAAAAATTAGCAAAAGTAAAAATCAAATCCTGTTACCATGTCTCAAGCTTGAAAGAAGCTAGAGACATGTCTGCTCTTGCATTCATGTCCCCCATAGTCCTAAACCAGCGTGACCCTGTTCAGTGAGCAGGGAGCTCAAGGACTAGCCCACAAGTGGCTGCTTCAAATTCAGCTGTGTCACATAAATCGCAAGCACTGCCATTAGCCTGGGAAATGGGTAGATGGCTTCTTTCCCTGTCTTCGTAAACAGCTCCTTTGACATGGTTCCTGGATGGTTATGCTGGTAATGAACACTGCACACATGCCTGTGCCATCGGTTTGGGGCTAAGTGGAGACAGCAGGTGACATTTGCCCACACCTGAAGCTTTATAAACTCATCCTCTCCCATAACAGTACCTGGAAAGGTGCAACATCCCAACAAAAGGAGCTTCAAGGCCTTGTGAAGCTTTGTGGTTTTGTCTGGGGTTTCCTTGTCCCATTCTCCACTGCGTTGCATGAAATCCAACATTGAATGACATGACCTGTACCAACCATGGCTAAGCACATCTGGAGCTATAGATCCCCATTTCCCATCACAGCTGAGGCTATGTGCCGTTCCCAACTGCAAACAGTGGAAGGCAACAGACTAGGACTCTTGGCCACCAAAATGCACCAGCCAACACCACTATTCAGCCCTGCTGTCTGCACTCTGCCTTGGCATGGGGGATTGTACCGCTCCAGGCCTCCCTCAGCCAGCAGAACCCAACATGATAACATGGTGGGTCTTGAAAAAAGGGAAACCTTCTAATCATCCTGCCAGCAGAGCTGAGCTGGTGGATGGGTCTTGCTGCCCAGGGTTTTTGCAGCAGGGAAGGGAAATCAACTGTTCACCACAGTGTTGTTTTGACCGGCGGTGACAAACATCCTGAGGCGGCTGTGTCTGGTGCAAGAGTCATCAGATGGCATAGCCTAGTAAGAGCAGCTGCTCCCTTTTGCTTGGGTCGAAGACCCTTTCTCCACAGCAGCCCCCTCAAGCCACCGTTCGTGCCCTGGCAGTGTGACATGATGCATTTCGTCAGCTATTGGGAGGATGCTAAGCTCAGTGATAACCATTCCAGCCAAGCTACATTGCTTAATAAAGAGCATGGTAATTACAGATATCAGCTGCAAAGGATTAAGATTACCTTCCCCCTCCAGTGTATTTTACCCTATATCTCTTGCTACATTTTCTCTGCACCTCCAGCCTTCCTTCCTCAGGACTGCTCTCACTGACTGTCTCAAGAAGACCAGGGTAAGTGTGTGAATGGTAGAACTGCAAAGGAAGGAAGTGGTGTTGCTGATTCAATAGAGTGTGCTTTTCCTTCTGAGTCAGTACAGAAGAACTGCCTCACTGGGCTCAGAAGGTATTAGAACAAGAAATCTGCCCCGGGTGTGTGTGGGCTTGTGTTTTAATCTCTCTGACCCAGAAGACGGAAAGGTTGCACAGAAGGGATTTTAATTATCTTGAAAGTTACTAAAGTCCAATTAAAACTGTAGAGTCACTGCAGGAGGTCACCCATCCACTGCATCGCTCTGTGGGCCCATTGTTGTGATATAGGGATATATGTAACAATCACAGGGCATGAACTGGCTTCTAGAAAGCAGAATGTGTCAAGCGGTGTTGCTAAAGGCCACAACATTGTTGGATCACATGAGTTCCAGCCTGGAACTCCAGCCTGGACTCCATGAAGAAGCAAACAGCAGGTCAGAGGCAGCTTGGGAGGCTGGCTAGAAAATATGAAGGGCAAGGATATAAAGTTATCAAGCTAAATTTCCAAAATTTTCTGCAGCAGATCAGAGGTAGTAAGTCTGTAAGAAAATTTGAAGTTTGCTGGACCACTCCAGACAAATACTAAAGAAAAGGAAATCACACAGCAGCTAAATTATGACTTCAATTCGGAGGTCACCCCTCAGACTATCAGGGTGATAACTGGTTCCAACAGGAAGAGATTATTTACTCATACACTGAAAACTAAAAGAAGAAATGTTGGAACGAACTCCAATTCATGAGGAAAAGCCACAGCAGTCACACTGCCCATGCAGAGGAATCAGTGGGAGCTTTAGAGTGAAAGGGACAAGATGCTTTAAAGATTTGCAGGGGTGCGTTCAAATCAATTCCTCTATCATGGCTTGGAAGGTAGCAAATGTTTTGATTCATATTTTTGTTTACAATGTTATTAAAAACATGAACCAGCCTCCAATTTCAAAGTTTCATGCGCATTTCTAGAGAACACAGGCCCAGGCTGGAGGAAATCCGGGTAGTGTCCTCTTTCATGCTACTTTCTATTGAGCTCATTTCACCTCAAAGATTTTGGGTGAGCCTGAACCCTAAACTGAAAGCAAAACTCAAGCCAGCATAAAGGTAAGGCAACGGAAAGTGATTGCCCAAGCCACTGTGAATTGAAACTGCCATGTTTTGCACGGTGCAGGTGTCAGAAACCCATTGAGTTTACACTGTGGCACCCTGAAGCAGCACAGAACGCTGGCTTCCAGCTCCGAAGCTCTCGTGAGCAGAACAGGCTTCTCCATAAACTGCTGAAAGCTGCCCCATGCACCACAAATGATGATCAGGACACCTGGATCCCGGCTACTGGATGATCACCGGGGGATGTCCGTGCCCCATATGTCCAACTGTGTGGGGTGTATAATTCTCTCCTGGGCTCTCGCATCAGCCTACTCATCATGTTATTTCTGTGCTTTACTCTTGGGCAACAAATACCTGTCACATATGGCTTTGTTTTCATTGCTCCTGGACTGTGGGCGAGAAAAAACAGGGATTTGCTTCGGACAGTCTTAGGCTCTCTCCAGGTCTTGATTTCTGGGTAAGGAACACGGGCTGAGGGATCTCGCAGCCATGGATCAGCAGAGCTCTGTCTCTCTCAGGGTACAGCTCAAATTTTTATTGTAGAGAGTTCTTTTGTGCTAGGGAAGAGAAATCGCCAATCCGAGTTTCATGCCGCTTTAAAATAGTCTAGGCCAAGGTTGTCTCGAAAAAAGAGTGTCTCAAGGATACAGCTCCAGGCTTCAAACCTGATTCAATAGCTTGCTGTCTTTCTGTAAAGTGCTTTTGGTGCTCTGCAGGATCAATGTGGTGTATGAAATTAAGTATAACTCTTTGGCAAATATATATTAAGCCACAGCTGAAATGCACTGTTCCCAAGGCTTTCTTAAAATGAAGCAAGGTAGTCCCACATTTGAAACTCGTTGTATTTATACTGTTACTTTCCTATTCTTTATTCCCCACTGAACTCTCCTCGCTCGTTGTGCTCTTAAATCACGTTTTGAAACACCAGCATATGTATATGCACAGGCACACACACACATGCACTCAGAGCCCTCAGGAAGGCTGTTACTTTGCAGCTCTCCGTATGGTTTCATGATATGAATGTGTTGCTCTACGTGCCGCTGCCCGCAGGCTGCTGCAGGAGCCTTGCAGGTCAGGGATGCAGCCTGGCCAAGAAGTCATAACGAAAAAGGGGAAATCGCAAAAAGAGAAAGCTGACCACAGCTGCTCCTCCGCGCTTCTGACAGCCATGGCCCGGGCAGGTCTGCGCACCCCAGCCTGCAGCACTGAGCTCCAGCTGACCAAAACCATGTCTTTACCGTGAGGCCAGTGGTCCCTCAGGCGAGGTGTATTTCAGCTCAAAATCTGATGGCAATCCTTTCACTGGTTAAAAAACCCTGGTGCACTGAAACCGGGCCCTTCCCCACCGCAGGCCCGCCCTGCTGTAAACCCAGACAGCCAGATCCATTCTCCTTTGTGGGAGCTGGAAAGTGCCTTTTGAAAAGCGAAACCCGCCAGGCCAAGCGCCTTGACCGGGCTAAGCAAAAGGAAGATGAGACCTTTCGTCTGCACTGCTATTCTGAGCCCAGGGAAAGGAACCTGTAGTGTATGTCTGTTTTCTTCCCCATCCCTTAACTTTATCTCTTCAAAATGCTTAAATAAAAACTCCTTCGCTCTGGAACGGGTGGCACAGAGATAAGTTCAGGCAGAGCTCACAGCTGCAGGACATGGGGCAGACTCTTAGTTGGTTATGCCCTTATCAAACATGAGAGCAGCACAAACATCCCCCAGACAGCCAGCATTTGCTGGGTGCTGGCGGAATAAACTCATATGCGCAAGGGAACGACCAGCCCCACTGATTACAGAGCCCTTTTCCTTTGGGGAGCAGAAAGGATGAAAGGCAGGGGCTGCATGAGGCTTTACGGTGGCCACAGCAACTGGAAGGAGGGAAGAGGAAGGAAGGAAGGAGATGCGGCTCTGCAGCCTGCCTGCCCAGGCGGTGCCGAACCGGATGGAAAATAGGGCTTTTACCCGCACAAACATCTTTGCCATCCAAAAACCCAGTGCGGGAGGTTAGGCAGAGGGGCAGAGGCAGCAGTTCTCGGAGGATGGAGGTCGGAGAGCGAGGCCGGGGCTGGAGGAGGAGGAGCGCGGCCGGGAGCGGGGGAACTGTCCAGCAGGAGACGGCGGAGACGTTGTCCAAGGATGGGGATGGAGGAAGACAAGCTCTTCTGGCAGTCAGAGAGGCAGCCTGCTTCCAGCAACTTAAAAGCATTGCAGGGCCCCAAAGGGCCCCCCCAAGCAGCCATTCCCGTCAGTGTCCCAGGTTCGGCAGGTCTCTGGAATGTGTTTCTCACCCACATTCAAGAGAGTTTGGCTTGTTTAGTCTAGCAAAACTAAGGAGGAGAGGGCATAGCTTTGTTGTCTGTAAATACACCAGAGGCATGAACGCCGGGGTGGGAGAAGAGCTATCCAAGCTGAAAGATCCTGTTGGCATGAGAACAAATGGGGGATCAGTTGCTGTATGAAAATGTTTGGAATAAAAATTGGGAGGAGGCTTCTAACCGGCATGGAGTTCGGCAACACCTCTCTGCAAGGAGCAGGGGCTCCAAGGGACGGCATTGGTTTAAGGATGAAGCTTGAGTCATTTTTGGAGGAGATTATAAAATGTGGGACAAAGAGGGGACTGGGAAGTCATTTATAGCTGGAATAATGGCAGAGGAAATGGCAGGGAAAATGGAAAAGCAAGAACTGGAACTGAGCTCTGTGGAGGAGGTTCACAGAGAGCCGAGAAGAAAGTGTTTCCAGATGGGGAATGGATAAGGCACACTGGAGCGGGAAAAAGAGGCCAAGAGCTTTTCGAAGCATAGGTGAAACATCTCTCGCCTTGTCAACAATGTCTGGGCAATTCTCCCTCTGGTGACGTGGCCTATCTCTATCCATGCACCGCCTGCCTGGAAGGCAGTGCTGGCTTGTAGGCAAAAAACAAAACAAAAAAAGTCACAACATCTGAAGCATTTGTGTCTTCCCATTATTGCTGTTTGAAACATCTAGAAGATGTCCCAAGAGATGTTCCTCCTAGAAGGGTATAGAGGATTTCCATCACCTCTGAGACAAAGCAGGAAGATTAGGGAAGATGGAAGATCTCAGTCTGCAAAATAATTCATGACAGCTTTCAACTGGGACTTGCCTCTCTGTACCCATCTGGTTACAAGCATAAAAAAACTCTGCAGAGAAGAAACTCAGGGGTCAGGGAGAGCCCTGTGCATGTGGGAGCAGGGAGCCTTTCCAGTGGGTGACAGGCAGGTGTGGGCACACACCCCTCTGAACCCAACCTTATCATCGCACCTGAGCCACAGCAGTGGGATGGGAAACAAAGACTTCTGCTTCAGGAAACACACTGCGTCCAGCAGAGGGGTCCCAGATGGCAACATCTCTTCTTTGGCTCAACAGCATCATCTCCTCTACAGCTAAGAGAAAGTCCTCTGATGGAAAGATTTTTGAGGGGAAACCACAGCGTTTTGGAAACTGCAACCTGCCTAGGAAGAAAAACAGTTCCAAAGCACTATCCCAGATCAAATCCCCCACCTGGTAGGTGTAAGACACATTGACGTATTTTTCCATGCTTGCATTCTTTAAAACACAGATCCAGGGCCGGGATACACTGGGGATGGGAGAGTGTGCAGCCAAACAGCCTGGCTGTTATTTTTGGGGAGAGAGCGGTGTGCTCAGAGGTATTAATCTGTGAGTGGGCGGGAAGGCGAGAGCTGGGAAATCCATGCCTGTATCTGTATCTGCATTTCCACATATGCATACATAAAAATATGTATACACACACAGAGAGAAAACAAAACAACACAGAACAGTTCATTGCACATGGTTGTCCCACGGGGAGACGGCGAGAGAACAAACAAGCAGCGGATGTTAACCATGCCACCATGCCTACCACTGGAGGAAGATCAGATCCCGCGGTCACGAGGTGGTGTGAGAAACCCACCAGAGCAGGAGGCAACAGGAGACCCCCAAGGAAGAAGACGACCACTGAGGCAGAGAGGTCCCCAAGGTGCAGGCACACTGGCCACTCTCCTCCATTGGTATCACCCCGAGTTGAGGAAGTGCCTGTGGATGTCCTGGTACCAAGATGTACTCTAAGGGATGGTCCTGAGCTCCTCCATGGAAGAAGGGATGGGCCGGGAGGAGGGCTGCAAGGTGGCTTTTTCACAGAGAGCTGCAGCAAAGCCTGGAACCAACCCACAGTCATGCAGACTTCAAGCACCATGCCAATCCCAGTGCCAGGAGGTGCAAGCTCCTGCACTGCCTGCAAAGAGCAGAAATGAGAGAGAGAGAGACATCTTCTAGCCAGATTAAGCAAAGATAATCAATGGGCCTGTTTTTCAGTTAGATATATTTTTTTCTATCTTCCAGAAGAGCATAAAGGACCTTGGAGTGAACAAGAACATGGGTCTTCTCTCCCCGGCTTCCCCTTTAGTGTTGTTTTGTGTTTCCTTGTCCATCCTGGGGCAGTGGTTCTGAATGCTGATAAGGCCAAACTTGGACAAGCCTCAGTCAGACAGTTGGTGCAATTTGACTTTAAATGATACTTAATGATTTGTTTTGAGTATTGGGTTGGGGTGAGTTGGGGTATTTGTTGTTGTTGTTGTTGATTTTTTTGTTGTTGGTTCTCCCCCTCCTCCTTTTCCAACCAATTAGATTCAATTTATTTTGGCAGAGGACATGATTAGTGGGGCTGGGCTCCAGATGGTTGGGCACTGAGCCGCTCGCAGTAAATAACACTGGATGAGCCGTGCTCCTGCATGCAAGGCTGGGCAGCAAGAGGCCCAGGTCCCCAGATCAGAGGATCCCATGGCCAGCTTGGGAAGGCTCTGCAAGGTCCTTACCTGAGCTCTTTGGAGAAAATACTGTCTTGTCTTTCTTTGGAAATCTCCTGACATTGATTTTGTACCGCTACCAGGCAATCACTTGCAGAGCTTCTCTTGTTTGGCTGCTCCCTCACCTCTGAATTAGTCCCCCCCTCGCTATAGTGTAAGCCCATGGCTTGCAGCTGAGCCTTAGCAAACATGAAGAACAAGTCTTCCTCCTTTCCCCTTGCAGCATCCTTCTGTCTGTCTGAAGACCATCTGCTCTTGCTCCTTGTGTGGACCCCGACACTGACCACAAGCGAAGGGGGACATTCTGCAGGGCTGATGAGCCCAGCCAAGCCCCTGCATGGAGTGGGACAGAGCTGCTCCGTGTATTTAAGAAATACTTAGTGAATTGCAAACTGAACAGTTATTCAACATTTTACATTAGCTTAGGTAGGCAAGAATTTGTTGTGAATGTTTTATGCTTTAGGAGAAAGCTGATTATTGATACATTTAGTAAGTAACAAATAGAAAGGTATATTCTATACAATAGGTTTACTATGATTTTAATGTGACAATTGTATTAAAGCTAAGGGGCAGACTCAGTGCAGCATGGAGAAACTAATTATGAGGTGTTAAAATATCTTTAAGCTGAGCATTTCATGTCTTTGAACTTAGCTCTTTCTTCTCACTTGCCAGTGCCAAGACCTGCCCAGTTGTCCTCCGGTGCACGGAGGGGATCTGTGCACATGGGGTTGCCCAGGGAGTCTCAGTCACTCCCAGGAGCACACAACAGCAGACACACCTGAAAGCGGCATCCAGGTATGGGGAAATAAACCCCATTTCAGTCCATGTCCATAGTCCAGGTCTACAAGCTCACACCTCTGTGTCAGAGGGTTCGCAGGTGCAATCGCAGGTGCAAAACTGAGATCCCTGTCCTTTACTGAGCACTGCCCCAGAAGTCCTCCCAAGATGTGCATACCTTGTCCATTGAGCAATCTCAGACTCTGCTCCCCGGACCGTTCACATCATAAATCCTCACACCCAAGCAAGACGCTGGCTCCACTCAAGCCTGAGAGCTCTGCAGTTCTTTCAGAGCTTGAACCTGTTTGGGGCTATAATGTTAGCCAAGCTCTTTTTCATGGAGGGACAGGCATACCAGAGCATGCTACAGCTCCGTTCACAGGTGGACAACTCATGGCCAGCCCTTCCTAAGTAGAGGATGCCTCTCACATGGCTCAGCTGCAATTTGGGGCTGCAGCTAAACTCATGCCAGCCACATGGAGAGGAAGCCTGGTGCACAGACAGCTGTTCCCAGGCACATCTTTGCTGGTAACAAGGATACATCCCCCATGGGGCTCTCTGTTCAATCTCGGAGCCACCTGGGTAGCTTTTCTTTTTTGACCAGTATCAGGGAGGAGCGATGTCAGAAGAGATCCATCGTAGGGAACACTGGATAAAGCTGCTTTGCCCTATGAGCCATGTCGCACTTCTGCCACGTACAAGGCAGCTGTTTAGTAGTGTTGTACAGGTGTGGTGTCTTTAGTCATGTGAATGGAGCTGGTCTCATCGCCACATGCAGGTGGCTGGAGTCCAAGCAAAACGCTGGTGCAAATACTGCAAATGCCAATATAACCAGTAGAATATGCCCCATCTTGCCTGGAGCCCAGGTGTAGCTGTGCCACTCCAGTGACCTCTCACAGTGGACAAAGACAAGGTTGTCTTCCAGTCGCTGCGTTGTCTCCAGTTGGAGATTTTCTGGAGGTATGCTGTAGAAACAAACTTAGGTCAAACACAAGCACTGAGAAAATGGGCTTTTCCAGAACAGACCCAGACCTTGCACCACTGTGAAACAGTTGTAAATCCCATGGCCATGGTGGGTATCACATGCAAAGAGATGGAGCAGACATTCGTAACTGACAAGACTTGTTCTGGTCTGACTTAAAGACATGTAAATTGGAGATGGAGAAAGCCTTCCCCATACAACATTGACCAGAACCCACAGTTCATACAAGCCATTCTCAGATTTAATTACAGCTCTGTTCATCTCCGGACCCATCACAAATCCATATGTACAGTCACGCGTATTTTGCAAAATGCCTGAGAGAATCATGACAGAATCTAAAGAAGTTAGAGATGGAAGTGATCTATTAGGTCCATTTGCAATCTCTCATGAGCCAGGCAGAATCTTCCCCTGGGCTATATTCATTGCTTTGCCTGGTCTTGTTTTTAATCACTCAAGCAAAGGGACTAGAACAGCCAGGCAAAGTTATGTCATACTGCTGCAGAAGCGGCACTGGGGAATCTTGTATCTCTAATCAGAACTGAGCCCCACAGTTGTACAATGTATACTTAGGCATGTTTGATGTGGTTAAACAAATCCTATGCAGAAATGCATTTAATTTCTGTAAGTACTCGTCTTCCAAGAATTTTTAAGACCTTGCAATAAACATAGCCAAAGCCATCATTCAACAAATTGAAATTACACTTGTATTAATGGGATTGCTATATTCAGATTAAATTTAACCCTCGTGACTTTATCTTGTAATCCAGCAAAGTGGGTGGGTCAACAGAAGTTATGATCAGAGAGCTGAGTGAGCATTTCTTCTCTGACATCTCCTCCACCGCTTCCTTGATTTAAGGCGCTTCCTCTAGGGACCCCTCACCTAGGCAGAGGGCACTTGTTAACATATCCCTTCACCTCCACTGAGAGTGTCTGCTGGATTTCATATGTTGAATGAATTTCTAAGGTCTACTCGTTGGTCTGCCCGTTTGTGGCAGTGGCTGCTTTCAGGAGGGTGGTGTTCCACCTCACGCAAACGAATAGCAGTCAATGACTCAGAAAAAATGTGGTTGTAGAAGTAATTTTTTTACCATCCAGGGTCCTGGTTTTCTTCCCTTGAAAGCATAACTCTAGAAGGTCCCCTCCCAGCAGCCCAAAGAGATCACAGCACAGATACGTTGCAATGTGTATGCCATGCCTTAGTAGCTGGGCTCACACAAGGTATAAGTTCTTACTGCCAGACATGGTGCTCTGAGAATAAATACCCAGTGTACTTCCAAGCTCAGTTACATCTCACCAACATACATGTTTTGTTTCATTAAAGCAACCCAGGAGGTTTCTGGGGTCAAGAGAGCTGAATAAAACAACCAGCAAAAACACTGTGGGCTAGGAAAGGGCAAGATTTTTCAAGGGCTCAGCTCCGGTTGGTGGTACAGCTCCTGTATAGAGTGATGAAAGTGTTTAAGTCGTCAGAAAAAGCAGGCAGTGACCTGCAGTAAGGTACATGGCCTGATGAGATACGCAGCGTCTTGCTAATGACCTCCGTAGCTGGGTCAGCAGATATCACTGCAGGGGACACCATCATCTGCCAGGCAGCAGGCAGAGCTCCGCTGTCTTGGCACGCCTCCATCCTCACTGCAACCCTGGGCACACCGGCTCCGTGGAGGCCCAGCGAAGGCAATTTAAATTTTTGGAAATAACACCCAGGAGTGGGGATTATCCAGAAATTTTTCAAGAGAAGAGTCTCACCAGAAAACCAGTCTTTCCTATGGGCTGCAGATCCTAAAGCTAAAAGTCTCTCTGACACTGTGTGGCTGTAATTTCTTACCCTTTTGTTACCAGAATTAAATAAAAGCACCAATGAAAACAGAGTGAAATTATACGGACTTCTCAAACTTGCAAAAAAAGTTTGGGATTTTGCTGGATCAAATATTTGCGCTAGAAATTTGAGGATGGTTATAAATTTTACCCAAACAAGCTCATCCTTTTATTCAGGCAAAGCTGGCAGTTTTATGCCCTTAGCACATGGCTCTGCCTAATGAGGATACAGAACGGGCCAGCCCAGAGCCAGCCTTATGCCTGCTCTGGCATGGAGAAAAATGGCTGAGGATTGATGGGTTGGGAGCATGGTGCCAGACACATCCTGCTGCTCCAGCTCCTCTCGGATCTATCTGGATCCTCTTCCTCCCTGCCCAGCTGGCAAGTTGTGTGGACTGCAACAAAGCAAGCTGGGGCACAGGGCAGAGCTTGCTCCTTTGTGCAATACTGGAGCAGAGTGAAATTTGTTTCCCAGGAGGCTTTGGGGTTTAGGCCCATTTGTCCTACATAAGAGAACAGTTTCCAAGTGGTCCAGAGCCTTGTCCAAGTCTTGTAACACTGGAGTGTTGGAGGTCTGAAAGCCACCCTACGGGGTGTAGCCAGGTCCGTGGTCCTCAGGTCCTCCTGGGTGCCAGGCTGGGACTCAGTATTGCTGCCATGTGCACTGTAGGTATTTCTCTTCCATTAGCATATCCCTGCAACACAAGTCTCAGTTCGGCACAGCACGTATTGCTAAATCTACACACCTTGTAATCCTCACCCTCTCCAGAGAGAGAGAAAACCCGATGCACAGCAGAGATATGCCACACACAGCCCTCCCCACCAACAGTGGCCATCTCGGCTGGTATAGCCGGGGGGCACCTCAGCGCCCAACAGCACCCCCTCCAAAAAAAAAATAATGAACTTCTAAACTTTGGGCCTTGGATGAGGGGATTGGGGGAGGGTTGGAAATGGCCCCGTTGCTTCACGCTGTACATTAGCAGCCGAGTTCACTTCACAAACACAAGGTGCGCTGTCAGAATAGCTCGGGGCAAAGTTTGTACTTTGCTTGAATTCTAACTTTTGTTTACCAAGGTAATAAACCGGTCTTCTCTTCCAGGTGTAAATGCTATTATGAAAAGGCATATTTGTGTTTCATCTCACCTCAGATGTACAGTATGTGCTCACATCCTACACTGTGTGTACAGCCCACATTGCTCCAGAGCCAGGAGAAGAAAGGAAAAGGGGTAAAAATAAATATCCCCACTCTGTCCTCAAAAACACAGTGTTCTGGAGAAGCTAGGAGTTCGATTTGATCTCTTTCCCTTCACACCCTGTGTGCAGCCCTTGCTCTACCCTGTGAAGACCAGCTCAGATCTTTCCCACATCCCTTTGGTCCTCCCCATTAGTGCGGCTGGGCAGACCCCGCGTGGGGAGCTGGTGATAACACATTCGCTCTGTGCTGACAAGCTGATGTCCAAAAACTGGAATTTAGTTTCCACCAAACTAGTTGGGTCTCCACTTTGGCTCCCTTCCCCTAAAGCCGCCCGCATCTCCATTGTGCCACGTGCATTCAGATGTGTTGCATTTGGTGTCATCTCACTGAAAGTGATGGGAGAGGAGAGGGAGGTAAAAAAAAAAACAGGAAAGGAAAAAGCCTGGCATTGTTTTTGTCGCACTTCACCTCCTGTTCCTGGTGTCGTGCCCACTTGGCAAGATTTAGAGATAGCAGACGAGCTCTGGATAAAAATGACCTAAATGTTTCCTCATCCCTTCAAACCTGTTCGGTGGCCTTCTGTCTCCAACCTACTAGCAGTTTGGCCTGGCCGCTGGGGCTGCCACCTAAGCGCTCCTGAAAACCAACGCCACGAGATCTGCAGCTACTGAAGTGACCAGAGCCCTGCTCTGGAGCGTGGCTCCCCCGGCACGGCATGGCACGGCACGGCATGGCACGGCACAGCGGGCGCGGGCAAGAGCACCGCCTGTCGAACCAGCACACCTGCTCCCGGCATCGCCTCGCTCCTCTCCCATTAAGGCACTGACCTCGTCTGCTCCCACTGAGCTTGTAAAATTTCGTGAGATGACATCTTGAAAAGCTAAGTGTAGAACGCTGAGCTTGGACGGAGCCCTCACAGAAGCTGACCAGCTGCAGGTTGGCAGTAATTTCCTCCCTCGCCTGTTGTAGCCCTTTATGAGCAGATTTAAGAGGGCAATAACTGCACAATAATTTTTTTTTTACACAAACTATTTATTCTATTAAAAGCCTGTGCCCGTAACTCCATCTGTATAACAGAAGAGCTACTGCAGAGAGCCAAAGAAAGGGGCTGAAGAAGACCACAGTCTAAGTGGTGTCTGGTGATGGCTCGGCGGGTACTTTCTCGGAACGCCTTTGCTCCTGGAATCAGAAACCCCACGGAGAGAGCCAGGCTGCAAGCACCACGCAGGTCTGAGCCTGCCCTGGCCCAGACGCCTTCCCCACCCCGGTGTTTATGCCGAAGCGCTCACTCCGGCAAGGCTGAATCTGCGCCCGTGGCTCCTGCACCCAGTGGAGCCCCAGCACGCTCCGCTCCCCGGCAGTGTCTGACACCCCTTGGTGCTGCCCACCCTTCCGTGGACCTTACATGGTCCTTCCCCTGCCAGCACTGGACACAAGCAACCATAAGGCAAAGAGCCGTGGTGCAGATGGAGAGGATGGAGGTCCCTGGCTGCACATGTTCATGCCTCCTCTTCGCTTCTGGAGCCTACAGAAGCTGGTTTAGGGTTGTTTATTTTTAATGTCCACAAAATGCATTGAAGGTTCCTGGCAGCTTTTGCACTTTCTCATTTATTTCTCAGTTTCCACTCTTCCTTTACACTTCCACAGCAGGGCTAGAAGGAACATTGCCCACAGGAAAGCAATTCCCCTCACCCGTCAAACTCAAGCTTTCCCAGCAGTTCTTCTATCCCTTCCCACCACATTTCCACTCAGCCACATGAGCTGAGGGAGAACATCCTTAGCAGCAGTGACTTCGAACAGGGTCCTTGCAGCACTGGGATGAAGGGCCCAAGTCTGGTCCGTCATTAACTAGGAGTGGGAAGCTCCTTTCTACCAAGGGAGGGAAACTGGCACTGCGTGGGGAACTGGCCTGTGCTCATCTCCTCATCAGGGACTGATTGCAAATGAGCTACTGGCAAAGGTGGTGGAGAGTGGTAATGGCGCGGGTTTCCCCACATGGTTAATTCCTGCCATGGTGCCTTCTTGGATTCACCCACCCCCTTGAGCTGGGTGGGGCAGAGGAGACCATGTCTGGGTCCACCCATGCGCTCCCAAAGAAGGAGCGACATGTCACCCCAGTCTGGAAACAGGTGTGTTCAGTGGCCAGATCAAGGCACATTAGGAGACCTAGAACTTGTTTGACATGGGCTATTATTTCATGGCATCTTGAGTGTATTCCACATGTCCTCTAAGTGCTCCAGCAAAGTAATGGCCCAGGCCAGCCTTTCCAATCGTGTTCTTCTAACACGTCAGTTTGGTTCTTCCAGAACAGGGAGGGGGTGGCATTTTGCCAGCGTTATGTAAGAAGCAGAGTGATTGCATAAGTTCAGTTGGTCGCAAAGGTAGAAAATAGGTTTTATTGGTAGTTACTACAGCTGGAAATTTTTCCAGAGGCATCTGTGCATATTTTACAAGGAACTTGTCCTTTTCTAGATTTAGGGTCTTCTGGGATCATCTTTCTTCTGGATGCTTTTGCTGTCAGAAACCTCTGTGCAAAGGGGAATGTTTGCTTTTGTGTGGGAAATAATAGAAGGAGGTTGTATGTCACTTCATTGGAGCTGCCTAAAGTGCTTGAGTTGCTCTACTGACCTGTGGCCTGTGCACAGAGGTTGGTGCTTGTTTTAAATCAGTCCCCGGATACAAGCCCGGGGACACTTGGTGGACTCATCCAGTCCTCCTGAGAGGGACAACAAAACCATATGACTGCAGCCAAGCAGAACTGCCCTACTTGAGAGCTTTCTAGACAATCATGGAGTGAATAACATCTGCTGAAAACACTTGCTTCTTGACAAATTTTCACAAGTAGGAAAGGACCATTGCATTCCACATCCGGGTGGGATGGGATCTTGTGTCTTTCAGGGAAGGGGAAAAATGATACAGCATCTAAAAGTGGTCAGAATGTGACTCACTGTAACTCGAGCAATACAAAGAGAAATGGCAAACTTAGCTTTGTCCCTCTGAATATCTCCTATACGTATAGCATCAAGCATATGGAAAAGACTTTGCAAGACCAAGGCCTGATCAGTAGCTAATGCATTCCCAGGTTCAATAACAAGTACACTTTGTACATCAGAGGAATGGCAGGCTGCCCAGAGCTTTTGGGCAGATGCTGTTTCTAAAGAAATTAAATGCGTGAATAGATAATAACCAAAGAAATCCCTGCTGGAATAGAAATGGACAACCTCCTTCTGATAAAATCAAGTTCTTGCTCAATCATTCCCCACTTGAACACAAAGACCAAATTGAGTCAGTCCTGAAGGTCCTGGAGTCTTCAAATAAGCGGTTGGGTTTCTTTCCTTTCGTCACGCTGTACATTATCCTAGGAACTGGCAAAACATAACAAGGATGACTCCTCTGTCCCTTCCTAAAAGCAGGACATTGAAGGAGGTCAGCTGGCTCTACTAGGCTGAAGAAGGCATCACCCAGTTCCTTCCCAACTGGTTCCCTCCAACCTGCTAAGGGCAGGAGGGAAAGAGGAGAGGAAAGTGTGGCTAGCCCATGTCCTTGCCATGAAAAGCAGGAGGAACCGAGTGGTGACACGGCAAGGAAGACCTGCAGAACAGCAAGCGGGACCAGGGGCCCAGTGGTGAAAAGATGAACATGAGATTGATGAGGACTGGGTGAGCTCTGACGTGGGAAGGAATGAGGTGAGGGTCCGGGTCAGAGAGATGAAGAGGGATAACCTCAAACCACCTGGGTATTTCAAGCAGCTGCCAGTCATGATGCAAGGTGAATTCCTCAGCTGGCCTCCCCCACTGCTGAATCTTCTCCCCATGCTTCTGCCAGACCCTGTCATCGCTGCATGCCCACCTCTGGCTGAAATGGCTTTCGCTGGTCTCACTGGGAGCCCTGTGGGAGCCAAACAAATACTTGGCCGTGCTGAATAGGTTTCGTGGCAGGGAGAGTTTATACCTACAGCAAGGTTCAGAGAACGGGTGGGTAAAGTGCACATGGTAGAGCAAATGTTGATGCTGGTGTGGCCTCTGTCAGCTGCTGGCACAGAGAGGTGGACAGAGGCAGCTGTTTTGTGCCCTAGGAACCAGGCTGCTGGTACCACATGAAGGCTCTGGGAAGCACAGAGATGTTTGGCCAAACCTTTTTCAAAGGGCAGAATCCAAGGCTTGCTTTTCTTTTCCCTATTGTTCCCCACGGCCCATGGGAACAGTATAGCCTCACAAAATCTATTCCAAGGCCATGGGCCCTGGATGCAAAGGACAATGACGGTTCTGCCCAGGGCCTGGCTCTGGAAAGCAAGGGACAGAGCTTAAGATACAGATCAAGAGTGGGACCCTGGCGCATAGATGGAGCTGAGAGGCAAGTGGAGGTGCCCTGAGCAATGGTTAGGACACTTGGATGTCAGACAAGTGAGACAGTTGCCCACCAAGCCCACAGGCTCATCCTTTGCCTCCTAGTGAGTATGGCCAGGGGACTCACTGCAGTGTGATTGCCAAGGCAAAACTCTGCTGTAGATGACAGCATGAGGCCAAGGACGTTTTCCATACAGGCTTGATGCCCCATCCTGGGCTGTGCACTGTGCATGACTGGGATGTGGTTCTTGACCATCTGAGTGCACCAGGACGTTTCTGAAATGCCTCACAGTGAGAGCGAAGTTCGGTGCAGCCAGTCATCCAGGATCGCTGCAATATCTGGTGTTCCTGGATCTCACTCAGCTTCTGAAATACGTCTATGGTCTATGTGACAAGTGGTTTGTTTTCAACACCTAAAGCATAGAAGGCAAGTGAGATGATGGGCTGTCATCTAGGACACTTTATACTTGTTTAGTGCCAACTATGTTACAATATCATTTTGATGTCACCATTTCCTCCTGCTGAAATAAAAAAAAAAATAATCCATTGCTAGACAACATTTCTCAGCAGGGAGATTTCTGGGTTTGTTTTCCATTACACCTGCTTTTTATGAATTCATTGGCTTGTTCAGAAGAGGAGGAGACAGAAACAAGAGGGGGGAAAATTAATACGTTTCTATATTTTTAAATCCTTTTAATTATAAAAGATCTGAACAATCCCTTAAAAAAAATACCTGACTTCGGAATGTCAACACGTAGTTGATGTCATAAAGTATTCATGGGGGCTGGGATTAAAGCTGACATTTTTTAGAGCGATTAAATTTGAGAACCTGATGAGTAGAGCTGGATTTTCATTATTCCCCTGACAGGAGCAGAAAGTTTCAGAACTTGAGAGTTTCTAAGTATCCAGCACATCTCTGTGGAGCCCAAACAAATGTCCTGGGGAAAGCAATAACAGGTAGTACCCAACGGTGGGTACTACTGTTCCTTTAGGCGCATCTCTAAAACCCAGTTACTCATATGCAACACTTTCATCCTGACTTGTTCCACAAATCTGCCATGCCAGGCTTTGCACGCGGGCGACGGCTCCTCCATTCCTAGATATCTCTCGGGGAGCAGCTGCAGGTGCCAAAGCATTTGCCAGCTGTGGAGGGAGCGAGCGGTGCCTGGCAGGGCCAGCCGAACCATCGCCAGCTCCCTGCTCTACTGCTGTTAGAGAGACAGACACATTTCCAAACACCCTCTCTAGCTATTTGTGCTGGATTCGCTACAGTGCTGCACGTGGGACTGGATGGAGGCTTCTATCCTGGAAGCATCTGACGCAGAAGATGCAGTAAACCAGAGCCTGCACACATTTGGGAGATGCTGCCAGACACAGAGGAAGTCTGAGTTGTCTTAGAGGAAGTTTTTCCACGCAAAATATTATTCCTACTTGAGTACGACAATCCGGTACCAGCTCAAGGCGCCTCTCAGGAGACCTGTCCTCAGGAAGAGTTTTGTTCCCAGAAGAAAGAGCTCTGCAGAGGATTACTCTGCAAAGTAACCTGTCATGAGGGTTTGTAAATGAGCTCTGCAAGGACCAAGCTCTCCTGGGCAACACTTCAGAGTGCACGGACTGAAAAAGGCTCAGGATCCCTGCAGGGAGACAGACTCCCTGACCAGGGAGACAGGTCAGAGGCTAACTGTTTAACTGCTGAGCAGCTCTAGCCCCCAGATTCACACATGAGAGGAAGGGATGGAGCAGGGGAGGATGTCCAGACTGGGCTCACTTGCTCAGGACCTTCCTCACTCAGTCAAGTTGCTCCAGCACAACCCGGCAAGACAAGACTCAAACTTCCCAGGGCAAGGGGAGTCGAGCAGGGCCGCCAGAACCCGTGGCATTGACATGAGAGAAACTCCCCAAACCTTCCTTCCCTCCTCTTCCTCCTCCCCAACCCTGGCAGCACCCCTCTGCAATAGCCATGTAACAACAGCGCCCTGGCATTTGCCTAGCAGGGCTCCTACAGCTGGCGTTTCTGGGCACAGGCCTCCTGAGTACGCCCGTCTTAACTGACCCACATCTTTCCACGGCCTGCTTCTGGGGCAGCGGCAGCGTGTTTTGCTAGTGCTGCTCGCATTGCCCCTGCCCTGCTAGGGCAGTTTTCCAGGCAGGGCAAACATTTCATCATCATCTCCTTTGTGTTTCTTTTTCTTTCTCATTTCCCTTTTCCCACCCCCATCTTTTTTCCTTAAATATTGCCTAATTGCCACACGGGTGCAGGCGGTGGGGTGAGCTCGCGGTGCTGAGTGCTGCATGCCAGCCCAGGGGCCATGCAGAACCAGCCTCCTCCATCCTGCTGGAGGGACGGGGGCTGCGGGGTCCATACTGAACCCTTCCACCCGTGGACACAATCCTCAGCTGCACATCCCAGCACGACGTTGGGTGGAGCGAGCTGGGCCACTTCCACCAGCATCCCTGGTGAGAAGACATGTCTCACCGGAGAGCAAAGAAAAGTGTCAGCCCCACCACGGTCCTCATCTCCACTCAACTTTGGAAAACCGACCGCTTCCAAAAAAGGCTCGTGTTCTCTTGTTCCCTGCTGTGGGAAAAGCAAAACATTGTGTTCCCAGGGGGTTGGTCACCTGGGGGTGGGGGAGGCAGAAAGCGGGCAGGAACCGCACGCAACTACCGGGGCAAACTGCTGCCTTCCTGCACCTTCTCAGCTCGCACCTCCCAAGAGACAGAGCGGGAACGCACTGGTGGCAGAGCTCACCAGGAAACGGTGCTTTCTGCAGGAAAAGCATTTTTTGCTTTCATTATTTTCTCTTTCTGCTCTTATTTTTTTTTTTTTTTGGGGGGGGGGGGGATTGGGCTGGGGGGTTTCACTAAAAGTATATATTACAGGGGAAAAAAATATCCATTTTCTGTCTAATCGGAAGAATTTTCTTGATGCAGATAAATATCACTGCACAGAGGGCTGAATTGCTTCTGCTCCCAGTTGCTGAGAACTACACTTTGTTAGATGGGAGTTTGATGAAAATCTTAAGTGGTGGCAAAAATGGAAATTTTGCAGAGATAGCTGCTGGAACCTTCAGAAAGGTCATGCTTTGTTGCTGAAAAGGCATTTTAAACCTTTCTTTGGACCAGATCTTTCAGCAGGATGGCTTTGCCAGAGAAGAAAGAAATGGTTTAGGAAGACGGGATGACGCCACATACTTAGGGACAGGTACAATGGGGAGAGATGGGATAAGGAATGAATGAACGTCGCCTTGTGCTAGCACACAGGCAGGCGGAGTGACCCGGGACTGGTGGATAAGAGCATGGCTGGGGTTTTGCTTGGGGACTTTTAGTCTCCTAATTCTGGGTCTGGTACCAGTAACTTGCATTTCCCCCCCCCAAAAAAAAATATTGGTAGAGTAATTCAGAGTGTTACAAAGGTGATGCTATGCAAATTTCTGGTGGGAAATACAGCTGTCTCAAAACATTGATAGCCTGTGGTTTCATTTATGTGGTGGATGTTAATGCGTCTAATGGTTCTGAGGAGAGCTGTCTGAAAAAAAAAATGAATTTGGAGTTGTTTTGTTTCATGACTAGTTCTGAAAAGTCAGGAAGGAGGGAATTAGTTCAGATTGCAAGTAGGTCTATTTATTTAAATTACAGCAAATGTGAAAGGTGAGGAGAAAATGCTGCACTTTGATTTGGAGTAATTTACAAGTAAAATGGAGGGGAATTTCAAACTGAAATAAACATTGCAAATGCACTTTCTTGGAATTTTTTTCTCAGGACAAACAATTTAGTACAACCAGCACTAATGCTCAAAACTATTTGTCACCAAATTTGCATTTTTCACACAAGGGAAGTTTCAGGTGAAAGAATTTCACCCATCCCCGGCTCTGAGCCTAGGAATTGAGGATACCTCCCAGCCTTTGCCATTGTGTGAATTAACTCAACGGAACGTTTGCACCCAACACCTCACTGCTGAGGACACATCTTCAGACCAGGCTTTGCATCATGTATTTGGGCAGCTCTGTCCCTTTAACATTTTGACAAGTTTTTCCCCCAATGTGTTGTCACACAGAGAGTGACCAAGTGGCACACGGAGGTCTTCCAGCTCCTGGCTGGGTTTGCACGGGTCACTCTCCTTCACATTTTCTGAAATGGCTCAAAACCCCACCATTAAGGTAGCCTGAATTTCCCATGCTCCAGAAGCTAGGCAAAGAAGCTTTAATAAAACCAGACATTTTTAAATCCAACCCCCCATTTTTTCCCATCACTTTAATCATTCCCTGTGACCTGCAACCCAAACAATGAAGCAGTGTGCTGGGACCTGAGAACCATTCATTAATGTTTACGAGACACTGAGATAATAGGGGAAGAGAGCCATAGGAATAGCGCGTACCAATAAATGATAGAAAAAATATGTTCAGTCCCTGTGATTACTCATGCTCTCAGATCTGAGCAGGTGCACAAGTTTTCACAGGCTGGGGCCTTGGTTTGATCCAAAGATACGTTCAGACCAGGCTGTTTGCTCCAGGAGCAGGGCACTCCCTGGATACGCTTGGCTGCCCTGGGCAGGAAGGGGAAAGCTGTCAGATACCAGGAATTTGGAACTATTACCCTGTCACTTCAGCCGTGTTAGTGATCTGGAAAAAGGTCAATCACCAAAGCACTGTGTTGATAAATGCCACAGAAGTGTGGAGCTGGGGAGGTCCAGAAGGACAAACACTATTTAGGTTTTACAGTGCGAATTGCACTAGGGACGGAAAAATGCCTTTCCACTTTCCCTGATCCCAGACATTCTTGGGAGCATAGGCCGTGGCTGCTTTATTTTTAAAATCAACAAGTTCTTACGAAGAAAAAGCATTTCTTGGTCTCGTGATTGCCACAGCAGAGACATCTGTCCCCTTGCAGCCAGGCCATGCTCGTCCCCCAGGTCTCGCTCGCTGCCCAAGCCCCGTCCCAGCGACACACAAGCTGTCTGCTGCCTGGCATGCCGGGCTGGAGCGAGGGGTTGAGACATTCCAAGATATCATCCGGGAGAGCCGGATAAACCGAGGTGAGTTGATTTGTCAGTCTCTGCCGCTGCATTGCCCCCGCAGCTCTGTCTGCTCTGTGCGCTAGCAGCACCTTCCACAGCACGCTGGGCAATCCAGCCACCCCTGGACCCGGGCACGCCGCTCTCCGGGAAAACTAGGGATGCTCTGCAAGGTCAGGGGGGATGCTATAGCCCCATCTATCTCTCATCATGCCCGCGCACCGCTGTGCACGGGAAAGGCCAAGGCCACCCTTCCCAACTGCTTTGTTATTGCATCCTCTCAACAATCCCAAGGGTTTTGTACCAACCGGAGTCGCCCTATCAAAGCTGGATTGTGGAAGAAAAGCAACTTCTTTCCCCTCTACAGTGAAGTTGGATACAGTGTGACGGAAACGCCTGCACAATATGTTTTACGTGGAAAAATGTTTTGCTCCAGAAAAATGCAAAACTGCTCCTGCTTCCATTTTCTGGCTGCGTGCTTGCTCTGCCTTATCTCTGCTGTACATCACGCCTGAAGGCTGCCGCCCCATCGCCCGGCTGCACCACCTCATAGATGCAACCTTCTCTTGTTTTTCATTCCAGTTTCGTACTGGCTACTTTGTACCAGTTGAAACATCTTATCTCCTTTGCTGGATCAAGGTCTCCCTTCTCCGTGTTGCAGTTTAGCAGCCTGGCACCTTGAAATGGCAAGTTTCAGCCATCACTGGCTGTTCTGGGTCTCTGGGCAAGAGGCACCATGTTTCCCTCTGACCTGATCGCTTTCCAGCCTGGCTTAAACCTCACCTACCTGCAACAGGGTCCAAGCCCTTGCTTTCTGCTAAAGATGCATTCAGGCTCTCTGATGGGTAAGGATGGCGTCAAGCCCGTGTCTCCCTGAATAAGCGCCCAAGTGGGGAAATTCAGCTTGACACACAGGGCTGGCAGAAGTGACGCTCTGAAAGCCCAAGGAGGCAGGAATAGCCTGGGGCCCCACGCTACCATCAGGATGGGGTTGATTTGCACTTGTTGGGTCAGAAATCCCTTTGCTCTGGAACCAGAGGTGAGGTTGGGTCCCCAGCCTGGACAACACGGAGGTGTGTGAGAGGTGAAGTCGGAGCAGGATGGACAGCAAGACCTGGCACCCCGCTCCGGGTGAGCGGGACATGCTGCAATCACCAGCAAACTGCAAATTAGGTCTGGCAGAGAGAGCCCGGCAAAGCACAGCCGTGCCTGAGCGCAGCTCCCAGGAAAGCTGATCTGGGGAGGAGGGATCAAAGGGGTCTTCCCCTCTGCTGCTAGATGGTACAGTGCAGGCGCTGCTTCTCACAGCAACATCTCTAATAATGACACTGTGTTAAGGATTGTAAAGCAGCATTCACTACAGTAACAACACTGTGCATTTGTAGTGGCTTCCATCTGGACATTGTGACATTAATTAACCCATCCGTCCTCTCTACATCATAAAAAACATTTCTCCACCTTCTGCTGCAGGGTCAGCAAAGAGAAAAGATGGAAATGCATATTTCCCAAAGCCTCCCCTGACTTTCTGTCCTGTTTTAACCCTGGCCATAAAGGAACACCGCGGGCACAGCGTGTGTCCGAGACAGGGCACAGCCAGGGCTCTGACCTGCTCAGCGCCAGCCCAGCAGGACCAGCAGCTGCCAACGAGCAGGGAACCCCAAACAGGGGTTGTGTCTGAACATCTGCAAGGCTGGGGCTCGCATCTGAGGTAGCCATCTGTATGGCCCATAAAGATACTTGTGGGGCACAACTAGCTTACCATGGATTGCTCCATCAGGATGAGATGAAGGGCCTCTCTGGTTTTCTGCAGCCATTAGAAAAGCGGTGCAGCTAGCCAACCCCGGTGAAGATGCTCATGCTGGGATACCTGTCCAGGTTCACACAGCAGCAGGTCCAGAGGAGGACCGGACCATACCATCTGCCTGCTCCCCTCTTCCCAGCCACTCATCTCCCACCAGCTCTCAGACAGCAGAAGTTGTTCGAGTCTCCAGACTGAAATTCTCGGTATTACCATTATGGTCACAGCATCCAGAAGGACCCAACCAAGACCAAGGGACTTGTTTTGCTGGATCCTACGCATCACATGCTTGGAGGGAGTTTCTCTGCCTATGAACATACTCACTAATTTCCTGGTCTCACAAATTCTTATGGGCATTACCATAAAACCTCTGACAAATTACATGGAAAGGAAGATGATCAGGTCCTATGGAAGCTGTCTGTTCCTGTCCCTGAGTTTAATTAATCTGTCCACGGGCTTAAACTGTTCTGAAACACCTTGTGGAAGACAAAGGCAGGGCAGAGAGAGCTCAGGAGGAGTTAGTGACCCATGGAGACCACTACTGAGCCAGCACGGGGACTCTGCTTGTCGTGGTCCTGTGGGCACGTGCTGCTCTGGGGGGCTGCCCTCACGTGTGGCTGGTGTCTCCCGCGTATTTGACTATTTCCAGCCAATGAATGAGTCTGAATGTCTCTTCTGAGGCTATCTCCCATCGAGGCTGCAGTTTCCTTGTTTTGCATTTCTGCTTATTGCACAAACATATTTACTATTCCTGACAGTCGTCTCACGTAGACCCCCACACCTGCGTGCGACGGCTGCAGTGCTGACCCCCCCCAAAACTGGATCTGCAGAGGGACTTGAAAGTCTGTGCACTGCCTCCCTCCAACACAGAGCTGAGCTCTGTAGTGACCTACTGTGAGCCATCACCTCGGTGGTGCCTGGCCAGCATCTGGATGCAAGAAACCTTCTCTACCCGGTTCTCTCAATGACAGAGCTAGACCTGATGTGTATAATAGTCCTGCTCCCTCCCGAGGGAAAGCCCTGCACCGTCATCTTTTTGCCTTACCCAGACAGACAGACCGATGAACCCGTGAGATACTGGGAACGCCGGCTACTAACAAGGTTGGCCAATGCCTGGGATGTCTGGGGGCTGCAGGCGTATTAGCTGAGCTCTTCCTGCTCAAGAGAAGGCTAATTAATCAGCTCTGCTATTCTGGCATCACCCAAAAGTGAAAATACTTTCTGGCAGAGCAGCAGGCACAAAATTAGCTGCTGCATTAAACTGCCAAATCTCCTTTACTCCTTTATTAGTTGCATTTGGTGATGATGAGGAGCGAGGCATTAACCGGTCCCTGATGGATAAAGAAACTATTACTCTGCTTTCTCTTTGCAGCAGGGAGGAGGAAATAGGTTTTATTACTGAGATTTCCTTGAAGACATTCACTTGACTTTGTGGCATCAGAGACAGAAGAGAAATGAAGAACACGGAAATCTTGGCACAGCAGGAGAGATTGCGCACAGATAATAACAGAGAGAAGTACCGGGTCAATTGGGATCTGTAATATACTTAGGTGATTGAATCCTTGTGTCAGGTTGAAGCTCTGATGATCTACTGGGCTCAACTAATTTCAGCATTACAGCCAGGATCTCTCTGCTGGCACTTAGGGCCCAAACTGGGAAACTTGCTGGGAACACACACTCATAATGCATCGGAATGCATCGGAATGCATCGGAATGGAATGGAATGGAATGGAATGGAATGGAAGAGAAGAGAAGAGAAGAGAAGAGAAGAGAAGAGAAGAGAAGAGAAGAGAAGAGAAGAGAAATAATAGATTATTACGTCTTTTCTTTTTCTTTATTTCAAAATCAGATCTAGAACTTACTTATCCCATCTTAATTTTAGGCCTAGATCCTGGCTAACATGACATGACCCTACTGAAGGAAGGTGCAGACTGGAAGAGCCCATACAAATCACCTTATCCATGTCCTGCAATCTCAGAGGGTTCACTCCTGAGAGATCTGTGTCCTCCGCGTACATCCATGAGTCACAGGGTGGAATGGTAACTTCTTCAGCTGCCACAGCTGTATCCAACAAGGGTCATGAACATACTAACACATACTAACTGCAGAAGGAGGTGGTGATAAGGGCATGGTGCAGGCTGCCAGGTTGGTAGACAGGTTGCAGGACACATAGTACGTCCAGCTACTTCTGCTCCAGGGCCAAAAAGAGGGGCAGGGATCAGTCAGCCAGAAATGGACAGAGATCTATTAAATCACTTCTGAATTAGATGCTGAATTTCCTAAGGCATAACCCCAAATTCTTGAGTTTTCTACCCATTTCAACGCAAGACAAACACAGCCTGGACACAAATGTCCAAGAAACCTAGAGCATACAGGAGCAGGAGGGCAAAGCTGGTACAGTGTTGACCTCATCAGGGTGGGGTACCAATGGTCTATGAACAAACACAAGGTGGAAATTGGAAGAAGCAGCCTAACCATGTGGGGAAAGAGGTCCTGCAACAGGCAGACAGAGGCAAAAAGCCAACCTGGCAAGTTTGTAGCTGCCAAAAGAGAATGTGGTGGCCCAGAGATGTGGGGACCAGGCTCCAAAGCCCACCAGGCCCTTCCTGTTCCTGGTCACGGAGGGAGTGTCCTCATCTCGTGGGATTCTGGTGTGTGGAGCCAGGTACCGGCAGGGGTGGGAAGGGCAACCACATGAAACCACCTTGTCCCATCACTTCTGACACTGAGAGAAGATGACATGGGCTGGTGGCCAAGGCATACCCTCCTGATCAGGGTGCTTTTGAACCTCCCAGGAGGGAAAGTTCAGGCTCCTGGCTCAGGAGCTGGCTCAAATATCAGCACGGCATGGTGACACGAGCTTGCCTCATAGGACAGGTCCACCGAGATCCTGGTGGTGGCCAGAGCTTTGCTTCAGGCAGGCCTTGCTGGCTGCTGCTCAGGGCACTGCTCCCCAGCTCTGGTGCACCTCCAATCCTCCCGCCTCCCTCCGCCTCACTTTCCACATCTACAACGTGGAGCTAAAGCTAATTACAGCCCCTAGAGCAGAGCTGCGTGGCTTGGCTTTACTCGCGTTTCAAAAACGCTGGGAGATGAAAGGTGCTTGAGAGAGCAGAGTATTGTTATTACTAATAATTACAAAAATTAACCAAATATTTGTCTAGCAGCCTCCATCCCTGCTGCTGTTTCTTACGTAAAATACACACACGCTCTGACTGCCAAACCAAAGCCCCAGAATCACTACATCAGCCCTACAGTATCGAGAAGGGGGGCAAAAAGTGCCCTGGGTCTAAAAAAGGTTGTCTGTTCCAGCAATTAATTTAATTGGCCTAAATATAACCCAGGTATACTGCAGATCCAAATTGCTCGCTGACAACAAACCCAAACAGGGCCCACGGGCTGTGAGGCAGCAGGTTAAACGCTGCTTCTGAAGCTGCCGGGCTGATCCTGGCACCCAAGGATTTTTTCTCCTGATATTCGCCACCACTTGCTCCTGTGAAGTCGGGCTCTTGTGAAAATGTTTATCAACGCCTGGGCATCTTCCAAACCCTGAAAGGGTGCACGCGGAGAGAAGTGTCCCCTTGCAGTCAGCAGGGACTGGATTTCATCACTTGTTTTAATTCCCATCTTTATAATTTTATTGCCTTTTTCCCCCCCTGTTTTCTAATATGCTCTTCTAACACCTAATAAAATCAGTCCTTTTCCCTTCTACTTACCTCCCCCTGCTGCCATCGTGATTACCTAGACAAGAAAAATACAGAGCATGGGGTCCTGCAGGCTGAGGTTTTAGTGACTGATTTCAACCGACGTGAGCAGAATCGGCAATAAACTTCAATGTCATGGTATTTTGATTCCTCCTTCTTCCGTATTACGTGAAATATCTGAAGGGGAAAAACGCCAAGGAGCGAGAGGAATTCTTTGGGGTCGTGTAGCCAAAAATGAAACTAAGAAAGGAGCCATTTCCAGAGAGGGAGATGCAGTCAGCTGTGCAATAGTTATCTGTAATAGATGGCATCTCTCACTGACGTGATCTCTATTATCCTCCTATCTCAGCATCTCACAGTCTTTAATGGATTCTTCCCTGCAGCATCTTTGCGAGACTGTGCCATTGTCCTATACACATTTTACCATCTGGGACCAGAAGCACCAACAGGCCAAGACCCAGCTCCCCTAATCTATGTAGGCACCCAGTTCCGACCGGTCACGGTCTAAAAAATCCATCTGTAATCTGGGCACTACACTATTTAACCGTGAATTTATTTGTGAAGGTAGAGAAAATGCTCTGTGACCACAGAGAGGCAAAGAAATCTCATAAAACCCAAGTTTGTTATTTCCTGCTCTGCTTTCAAAACAAAACACAATAATTTTAGCAGACAATTAAACTCTCTGATTTCCAAGGGAGGCAGGCACACAAATACTTTTGAGGATCTGAGCCCACATGATTATGTAAGGAATTAGCAGGAAGGAATTAACCCAATCGCTGGAGCATCCTTGTGGAGAGGAGCTCATCCACACGTGGGGCTGCCGTGCGGGAACATGCCGGAGTGAAATATAAAACCCAGAAATACTTCAAATTTAAATCAGGGAAGTGCCAGAAACTGTCACAACATGTCTCCGGGTCAGGGGAATGGCTGGCCTGACCCCTCTCTACCTCCTGCCTCACCACCGTGCTGCCTGTGCTTCCCAAAGCCGGGAAAAACAAGACCAAGGTGGCATGTACCCCTTGCGAGCATCCAGGACCTCCGTGCAGGGCAGCAGCCTGTGGACTTGTCACCCGTGCGGTGCCCGCTGTGCACAGATGTGGGCCCTGCGTGGGGGCAGGCAGCCCCTGGGCACCCACGGGGAATTTGGCGAGGGGGCCAGAGGTGCCACCGTGCCAGCCCCGCTCCGAGCAGCCGCGGGGACGAGGCAGCGCCAGCGCAGGATTTCCACAACTCGACAAGGATCTCGCATTCCTCCCTCCACCCCCGGGGCTGTTATTAAATATGCTGTCATATTAAAACAGAACTACTTTTAAAAAAATAATAAGTAGAAGTGAGTAGGATTCGGGGCAGCAATGGGGAAGGTTGTGGGCCCGATCCTGCTCTCCCTCGGGCTGGGGTAATGAGGAGCGTTGGGTGAAGCCTGTGGGAAGGCAGGTCCGAGATGGGCTCCTTCATTCCAGCCTGTGTGGGACAGAGTGGAGATCTGGCCCCTTTCCCGTATTTAATGCTGTCACCGTCAAATTTATCGCACTGAATGCGGTGCTGGTGTTTGCAGGAGCGAGGACGGTGGCGGCGGCGGCAGCCCTGGGCAATGCAGAAGGCGGCTGGGGGCAACCAGCCCTCCCTGCCCGGGGTGGATGCAGCTCCCAACGCGGAGCTGAGAATAAAAACATACCTTTCCCGGGCAGGCAAAGGCTGCCTGAACTGTCACTTTAATTGAAACCTTCTGCAGTCGTATACTTCACCTGATGTTTAATGATTCACCTCTTAAGCAGCCCACTTGTACCTTTGTAATCTTTCTGAAGGTTAACTTGTTGATCCTAGAAACTTGTCTGGAGAGACGCAGGCAATTTGCAGGGAGGCTCGGAAGAAAAAAAACCCAACAAAAACTATCATGTTTTCTGATGAAAAGTGTTTTTCTTGAGGGAGAAGGACAGAGAAATAAATTGCAAAATTCAGAATAGCCGATGAGACTTTGAAAGGAAGAAAGAAAAGAATTAAAAAAAAAAAAAAGAAATAAATGCCCTTAAAAAATAGGAGGAGCTGGGGGGGGAGCAGTTGGGTTTGCTTTCCAGCTCCTGGGAGACGTTTTATTTCTGCTTTATAGGAATTAAAAATATATTTGTCATTTACCAGATTAAATAAAAATAATCCTAGAGTTAAATTATTTTTAGGACATTAAGAGTTACGTTCTTATGGGTAATAATCTATTTGTAACACTGTAATGGAGTAACTGGCCATTTCATACAGCTTCGAGATCGATCCTTCCCTATTTGCCGTGTACCTATGCAAATAAATATCCCATTCGATTCATGTCCGTGTCGTAGAATCTGCCTGCTTCTTTCTTACTCCTTTAATATTTAATTATTTAAAACAAGGAGAAATCCCACAGGGAATCTTTGTCTCAAAAAATAGCTGACTTATTCTTGTCATTTGAGAGTAACAGAAAAAGGATGAGAAAATCAAATTCTTTTTAAGTCCTAAAACTGAAAGTCAAATAAGAATGATGAGGAGAAAAACTCTTAAAACCCAGAACCGAACTTCCCCCCTGCTTTCATATGAGTATTCTGTTTTTTTTACTGTAGCTATTCATAGTCGTACCTAAATGTAGTCTATAAATCTACTAATATATTATTTAACACTCTAACTACTGGTATAAAAAATTATAAAATATTCTGTTGGCAATACATTTAACTGAATTCTTTTCAGAGACATCTTGTTATTGCCAGACATGCTTTTAGAGATAGTACAGAGAAATAAAAGAATTTCAGGGGGCAGTAAAACAAATAATTACCATTTTCACCATTACTTCCAGATACCCTCCCATCCAGTCACGAAATCCTTTAAGTCTAAATCAAAGGGTTTCAGTGAACAAAACTGTACAGATCATTTCAAAGAATATAAAAATTATGTTGATGTTTTATTTGAAGAGAGAAATTGAAATTCACGTAGCGCTCTGCCGGCCGAGACATCCGAGGAGTTATTAAAAAAAAAAAAAAAACCAAACCAAAAAAACCAACACAGTGGTTTAGCCTGAACTTTAGAAGCCTCTTTCAAAATGCTCAGGATCGATGCAAATCCCTCTTTTAATTTCAATGTGCTTGTGCCCATAAAACTTTGAGGCATCATCCTTCTTCTTAGGCTCTCTTCTGCTTTTTGATATCAGGGATCTGCAAGATTCTCTGAGGCACGGGTAATAAATAATACTATTAACCATCCAAAGCAAGCACTGCCTTTATTCTTTTTATTCTTTTTTATTTTTCCCAACAAAGCAACCACTTTCGCATTAGGTTTGAACTACCTCAGCATAACTCCTTATCAGGAAATTATCTGTAAGGGGTTAGTGAGGTTTGATTGGTTTTTTTTTTTTAATCTTGACAGCTGAAAGCTGACGGATCTGCTGAAAAGGAAAGAGGTCAGCGCTGCTGCTCAGCCATGGCCCAGGGATTTGCAGCTTCACATTTTCGTGGGTGCCAGGATGACAAGGTTTGGGGACAAGCAAGGGGATGCTGTGCTGGGTGAAGGCTCCCCCAGGAGCCCTGCCAGGAGGCTCCTCGCCCAGCACAGCCCCGCCGAGGCACTGCCAGGCTTTGGTCTATAATTGGTTAACTATTGATTGGGACCGGGAGGGGTGGGAGGTAATTATCTGTGGCTGGACAAAACCTCTGGCTGGAGTTTCCCTTTCATATGAAAGATGGGGCAGAGGTGTCACGGGGCTGTTGGTGCTCAGCAGGACTGAGACGATCCTTACGCACCTCCCGGTAACTGGTGTTTACTCACAGTCGGTGTTTGGGAGATCAGGCAGGCAGACGGGCAGGTATCTCCTTCCTTTGCCTATGTGGGAGGAAGGTCATTTTTGACAGGCAAGTCTGCACCGTCTCCTGGCAGCGAGAGCCAAGCAGATATGCCAGTTATTTGGGCAATTTTGCAGGAATATTATCCCGGGGTTTTATCCGAGCACGGCGCAGACGCACAGCCCTCTGTCATCGGAGCGGTTCTTCGGTCCGAGTGCAATTCGTTACCCCAAAACGGCGTGCCTGCACGTGGCACGGGGGCGACAACACGCTCCCAGGTGGTACGGAGAGCCATGTCGCTGCACGGAGGCATTGCAGGTCGGCTGGCCCCGCGCCCCTCGGCAGCCTGTGGCTGTCCCTCCCTGCCTCCATCCATCTCTCCATCCTTCTGGTCCTCTCCTCTGGGGTGCCCCGTGCCCCCCCTGACCACACCACTCCAGCTCCAGATGCCGAGTGGTACCTACGGCCGTCTAAATCCTCTGCACGAGGCGCGATGGGAGCAACACAAAGTGGGCCAGGGGCTTGTGGATGGGCAAGCAGGGGGTGGGCTGGCTCGGAGCCGGGCTGGGCAGGGGCGAGGTACGGCCAGGTGTGCCCAGGGCGTGCTGGAACAGCCAGGCTCTACCACGACATTCAAGTTTTTCCACTCCCAGTCCTTTCCCTCGCAGTAAGGACCCAGGCAGATCGCAAACACTCCAATTAAAACA
>VYZM01000581.1:6910-38229 GCA_013398915.1 Dromas ardeola
TGGGGGCACCAGAGGCCACGCCGTTCACCCCGCGCTGTCCCCAACCGCAGCTGCCCATCCAGAAAGCCAAGCGGCAGCAGATGGACATGATCGCCGAGCTGAAGAAGAAGCAGATGGTGAAGGAGCCGCTCATCTATGAAGGAAAAGACGGGGCCATCGAGGATATTATTTCAGGTGAGCGGCCGGGGCGTCCGCCCCCCCCGCAGCAGACCCAGCGCTTGGTGCCAGCGGGGAGACCCTCAGCGATGGGGGGCTGCCACAACCAGAAGCTGTAGGGCCACCAAGCCCCATGGTGGGGACCAAACCCCCCTGTAGCACCTTCCCATCCCACGCGGCAAAGCTGCCGGGCGCTCTCTGCTCTGTCTCATCGCTCTTCCTCCTCTTCTGCTTCTTCCTCCTCCTCCCTCCTCCTCCTCCTCCTCGCTGTCTCTCTGGATCGCTCTGCTCAGCCCTGAAAACTGTTCCTTTCACGGCCCGGACGGGCAAACGCTCGTCCCGGCTCTTCTGCGACGTGAGCTTCAACGAGGAGAGTCCTCTGTAGGTAACGTGGGGGCAGCGGGGCCGGGGGCGAGGGCACGGCGCAGGTGGGGGCTGCCGGGCTTTGCCACCCTCCTGGGTTTCTTGCCCATCGTCCCCTCCGGCTGCGTAGCGGATCACAGAATCCCAGACTGGCCGGGGTTGGCAGGGACCTCTGGAGATCATCCTGTCCAACCCCCACCAGAGCAGGGTCACCCAGAGCAGGGGGCACAGGAACGCGTCCAGGGGGGTTTGAATGTCTCCAGGGACGGAGACTCCACCACCTCTCTGGGCAGCCTGGGCCAGGGCTCTGCCACCCCCAAAGGAAAGAAGTTCCTCCTCGTGTTTAGGTGGAACTTCCCATGTTCAAGTTTGTGCCCATCACCCCTTGTCCTGTCCCCGGGCACCACTGAGAAGAGCCTGGCCCCATCCTCCTGACACCCCCCCTTTCAGTATTTATAAGCGTTGATAAGATCCCCCCTCAGCCGTCTTTTTTCCAGACTGAAGAGACCCAAATCCCTCAGCCTTTCTTCATCAGAGAGGTGTTCCAGTCCCCTCAGCATCGGCCGGGCTCTGCCCCATGCTGAAAGGGGGCAGCCCTGGGGGGCACTGCGGCATCAGCCCCAGCCCCGTGATAAGGTGCTGGGTGCCGGCAGGGCGGAGGGATGGGGTGCCCCAGGGTGGGCGTTCGTAGCTGCTGCTGCTCCCGTCGCTTCCTGCAGCCAGCCGGGCTCCTCCCGAGCACCCTCCTACCCAAAGGGGGTGACTCCCGGGCTGTGGGGGGTGGGTGCCAGGGTCCCATCCCTCGCTCAGGCACCCTCTGGCCTTTCTCCTGCTGCAGATCTGCGGAACAACCCTTACCGGCGCGCAGACAAGGGCCGCGGCAGCGCCAAGAAGCGGGCTGCGGGGCAGAGCCTGCAGGCCACGCCGGACATCTCGCTGTGACCGGTGCCGGCCCTGCAGCCGCCGGGACCGGGGCAGGACCATCCTCCCCACAGCGTGGATGGGACCGCAGGACATCGACCCGCCGGCCCGGGACGACGCGGGGCAGAGGGACGGTGCCTGCTCCCAGCTGCTTGGCGTGCCAGCTCCCACCCTGCGTGTCTGGTGCGGGGATCCCCCCCGGTGCTTGCTTAGCAATGCCTCTGAGCTCCTCTCCTCTGGGCTGGGGGACCCTCCCAGGCATGGGCAGGGAGAGGGGGGGGTCACAGAATGCACCCCGACTTGTCCTGGAAGGAGAAGAGGGGCTGCCCCATCCCTCCCCCCGAGCTGCTCCGCCGCACGCCCGTCCCAGGGCCAGCCCTGCGCCCTGGCGTGCCCCGCTCCTCAGCTCGCTGGTGCCTTTGATTTCCCGCTGCAGGAGGGGAGCGGGGGAGAAAGCCGGGGCCGCAGCGGTCCCCGCACATCTCCCCCCGTCTCCCCCAGACCTTCCAGAGCCGTGCCCTCTTGCGCCGCGGAGCCCGGCCAGGAGCCTGCTGCAAAGATCCCACCCTGGGCACTTCCCGTCCCCCAGGAGCTGGCAGGGGTGCTATTTTACAGTGGTTTTATACGTCTTCCTTAAAATTTTGCTGTGCTACGGGAGCAGGGACCAGGACACCCACATAGGGGGTCTCCCCAGGCTGCGGCGAGCTGCTCCTCACCGCAGGGGAGGCTCCGTAGCTCTGACTATCAGCGGCAGGGTCAGGGATTGATAGTCCTCGAGTCGCTGGGAGGTGGTACCCTCCTGCATCCTCCTGCATCCCCGGCATCCGCCTCTGCTGTCGGGGCTGGAGCCTCTGGGGGACACCAGTGACCGTGGGCCCGCGGGGAGCACGAGGCTGCTCCCCCGTACCTGCAGGATGCGCCATGCAGCCACCACCACCGTCCCAAACCGCTGCAGGGTCCCTGCGGGAATCCTGCAGGAGGAGAGAGGCCAGATAACTGCACAAACCTCCAAAAAATGCACTGGACTCAGTTCCTCCCCTGCCCTGCTGCTGCTGAGTCAATCTGAACCACGCACTGTCGCAATTAATGCATTTGCTTCGTTAAACGGCGCCTGCTCGCCCCGCTGCGAGGCCGCGTGGCTGCCGTGTGTATTCTCGCTAGCCCCAGCTTTCAGACCAGGGCGAATCCTTGCCATAAGCCAGAGCTGCGCCTGCTTCCTGCTGTAATTAAGATGCTACGCGCCAACCGGCTCCGTATCGCTCCGAGGGGAGGGAAGGGACGTGAATGTGTAACTTATAAATGCCTTTAAGCCAGAAATGTAAAACATTTAACTGCTGATTTGTATACATTATTTTTATAAACTGAAGACCTGTTTAATGTAAAGCAGAACGGGTAATAAAACGAGTCTAAGGATAAAGGGCTTTTGTCTATGAGATGGGGTGAAGCTTGGCAGGGGGGTGATGCTGGGATGGAGGGAGGGAGGGATGCACGAGCTTGTTGCTCCACTAACAACGCGTGCCCTCTGGTGTAAGGAAGAGCTACCAGGAGTGGTGGCCACGCTCCTTTGAACATTTTTCAGTATTTCTGACTTGCCCGTGACTGCAGCCGGGGGTAGGGCAACGTCAAGGCTCTGCTCAGCCCTGCAGCTCCGTCCCGGCCTGGCAGCCTCAGGCAGGGGTGACCTCATAGGTGAAAACCTGACGAATAAGAGTGTCATGGGACAACAGAAGGGAAAAGCCTCAAGCCTGGAGAAGAGAAGGCTCCGGGGAGACCTTTGAGCCCCTTCCAGTATCTGAATGGTGCCTACAAGAAAGCTGGAGAGGGACTTTTTACAAGGGCATGGAGTGATAGGATGAGGGGGAGTGGTTTTAAACTGGAAGAGGGGAGATGTAGATGAGATACTGTGAAGAAATTCTTTGCTGTGAGGGTGGTGAGCCCCTGGGCCCAGGTTGCCCAGAGCAGCTGTGGCTGCCCCATCCCTGGAGGGGTTCAAGGCCAGGTTGGACGGGGCTTGGAGCAACCTGGGCTGGTGGGAGGTGTCCCTGCCCAGGGCAGGGGGGTGGAACGAGATGATCTTTAAGGTCCATTCCCACCCAAACTATTCTCTGATTCTATGAAAAGCCAGGAGTTGTGGCTCTTCCAAGGGACAGTCCCACTTCTCACTACACAAGTGTCCCTAAGGAGAAGGCTACCAGAGCCCAGGTCACCTGCACCGACCCGTACCTGGGCGAGGAGACCACAGCTTCTGCCCTCTCCAGCGTGGAGGGCTCAGGGGGAGGCGATGTTCCGCATAAAGGTCCAGGGCAGAGGCCCAGCAGAAGCTCCGTTACACTGCTTCTCAGCTGGGCTGTCCTCAAAGACAAGAGGTGGTCTAGTGCTTCCTCGAGCTGATCTGTATCTTTACAGGGAAGTCTTGCGACAAAACACCCGCTTTTTTTTTGTGGGCAACTGATCTGACTTGTGTGTTTACAGCACAAAGACAGGTACGTGATAGCAACACCCCCCCTTCCCCCGGCTTCCATTTGGGGTTGGTGGTTGGAGATACCCGACCTGACTCGCTCGCTGGCACTGCCACCAGCACACCTCCAGTCCGCTGCGCCGATTTAACTGGAAGGCACCACCTCGGTGGAGACAAACGGCTCCCGCAGCAGCAGAAGCACTTGCGGGAAGGCGGGGGCGAAGCTCCGGAGCTCTCCCTGCCCAACCTGCTGCCTCTGGATCCCAGACCTACTTTCGCACATCCAGGGGAAGACTCAGCAGCTCCCAGTATGGCAAATGCCCCTGGCTGCGATGGGACAGGAGGAGGAAAAGGGACTATCCACTGGGAAACAGAGAGAGATGCCACTGTATTTAGCAAATCCTGGATTCATACCCCAAAACGACTTCTCCCTGCACCCCCCCAGAACTAGGGTAATATATAGCAGAGTTTAATCACACCAGGCTCCTCTTTTTGAAAAAAAAAAAGCCATATTTACCCACCATTGTTTTGTTCTCTGGGACAACGCATCAAACCACTAGCAATGAGAATAAAGAATCTTTTTTTTTTTCCAGCTTTATTTTTTTTTTTCCCCTGTGAAAATGCAGGTCAAAAACGTTCATTTCAAGAAATCACAGTTTTAATAAAGTGTCATTCGTTCAATACAAGCTAGTCATTCCGTCGCCTTCACTCACGCCAGTACTGCCCATCCCAAAGAGATTATCAGCTTCCCACTGCTTTGCCAACAGTGATTTTTCCAGACTTTCGGAAGGAGCTACACGACAAGAGCCATCTGTGTTTATCACTCCTACTGCTATTTGTCCTCTCTGCCCTGAACTGGGGTTCTGTTCTAAAGACTAGTTACATTATTATACACCGTTTCAGCCAAATTTTAATGTGGAAAATGAAAAGCTTTAATGTGGATAACGAAAAGCTTTCCTGACTTTTCGCTTCTATCAGTATTGCACAGCCAGCTTTCATCTGGAAGCTGAACTTTTTATGCCTGTCACAGCAAAAATGACCAGCCAAATTAAGAAGAAAGCGTCCTGGCAGTAAGAGAGAGTCGAGGAGATCCCAAGCTGGTAGGTAGCAAACCCATGAAAACCCTGGAGATGCTCCTGAGAGCAGAACCACATTTCAGGACAGTAAGAAAGCACCAGTGGTTTGTGGTATTGGCCCAAGCGTCTTGCCCGTCCGGCAGGGACGGCTGACGCCGCAGCCCGCTCGTCTGGCTGGCTGTCATGTAAAAGCCTTGTTAGGTGGAAAGCTGCAGCCTCACCGTTTCACTTGAGGTGGCAGCAAAATAGGACCGAAGGTTTTGGACAACACGAACAGGATGGAGATGCTGGCTAATGCTGGTGTGAGAGTACAGGAGAACGTGGACACCTCCATCTACCCAACTAAGACATTCTGGCTTCACAAGGGTTTACTGCCTTTCACCCACTCGTGTAGGTGGCCCCAGATTAACGTTAATGCTATAGCTGAGGTGTAACGCTCAGCAGTCCCACAAACAGAGGGCTGCTGCATCCTGCCCCACTGCTCGGCAGAACTTGAGTCCACCACCAACATACAGAACCCTACACCTGCACATCGAAGCACTTCGCAGACAACAGCGAAAGCCACGAGACGCAGCCTTTAGGAAGGGAACAGACCATGCTTTCGTATTGACGCATCACCAACAGCAATGTGTCATGTTGACACATCACCAACAGACTCCTCTTAGAAACAACCAACAGGTTTTCCTCCCCCCCCCCCCCCAGAGGAAGCCTAGGAAGGGTGCCAGGCGTGGGGAGACTGGCTGGGGCACTGACTGTGTGCATGGGAGCTCCCGGGAAGGCAGTTTGATCCCCCCCCTCCTGCTCCAGAGCCTACAATTCTTAGTTGTTTATGGCATCTGAAAAAACAAAAATTCAGCCGACCTACCCATTCCCCCCACTCCTTCCTGGAAGAGGTGTGCGTAATGTGTTAATTGTTTACTAAAAAGACTCTTAATGTGGTATTTCAGACATAATTACGTGCCTATTTTGGACAACGTTTTTAAGTGCTTTAGAACAAAAAGTGCTATAAAAACTATACCCACAGTGGTGACAGCTTTAATTTTTCTTCAGGAGTTACACTTCCTTATTACATCACAACTTTGGTTTTCTGATGAGGGATGTCACTGCCCAGCGTATCAAAACCAGCCGATATTCTGGGAGACCAAAGGGAAAGAGGATCAGAAGGATACTTAAGGAGCTTAAGGAGCACCGGTCCTCGGAAAGGGAGGCCCAGAATATAACTTTTCCCAGCTATTTTCTAAGTGAACTTCACTTGAGAAAAATGCAAATATTCCTTGCCCCATTGTGTCTCCCAGAAGCAGCACGGATCCGTCAGGGCCTACCTTGCTTTTTGGGAGTTGTTTCTTTATTCAGCCTGGATGTTGATAGCTCTGCAGTTAACAGCACTCCGCAAGAGCCACAGCACACCATCAAGTGACCGTGACTTCCAGGTGTCCAAGGACTTTGAGCCAGTCCTGAGCAAGCATGCTCATAGTTTACACCTCCCTCTGTTTTGTTTTTTTTTTTTTTTCTGGGTTATAGAAGGGCTATCAACACCTGCCCATCTGAATTTGACCCATACGGTTTCAGTATATTCCAAACAACTCACAAATCAGTAAAAAAACCAAAACAACTTCAAAGCTTAAGGCACTCTGGGCCCAGCTGCCCATCCCACTCCTTTAGCGCATTTTGACGTAAGGGGAGCAGTACGAAGCCTCGTGCCAGTCCGTGAGTGCTGGTGAAGACAGGCTGAGCTAACACACGGCGCAGAACTGGGGCACTGATCTCCAGCGGAGGGGCCGAACGGCTGGACGGATTGCTTTTATAAACGCTGTGGCAAAATTCAGACTTTGTCCAAGCTGACTGAGCCGCCGTCCCTTCCCCCTCCAGGGGGAGCTGCCTGGACGGGACGGTTCACGTGAAGTCCCAAGTCATCGGTGGAAATAAGGATGGAGGAATACAACCCTTCCGTCCTGCCCACCAAGGAACACCATACCCTGCTCCCGCCCTACCTGTCAGACAACGGAGAGAGAGCACCAGCCCCGACGTCGGGGAGGAGACTTGAAGATGAGAGCTGCAAGCAAAGCTCTTTCTGGGAACAAAGTTCTTTTCTGATTCAAGAAGGAAGCGTCTGCGGGGAAGGGTGGGAGGTGAAACCAAGAACCCAGCTAGTTACTGCTGTTGATTTTCCCCATGCAAAAGGCTTGAGGTAGAGATGATGTTACCCAAAGCCTACAGAAACGTTGTTTTTCCTCCAGCTAGAAGGAAGTTAGCCAGCTCCCCTTGGCACAAACAACCACAGCTGCACTGAAGATACTCAACCTCCTCCTTTGGGCAAGCCCAGCTACTACCAGCTTCACCTCGGAGGCTGAGCAACAGGAGTTCTCATCCAATCCCCCTGTTCTCCTGAAAAGCACAATCGCATTCCTCTGAAAAGCAGGAATTTCCACCCACCATTCTCAAGCTCAACCTAACACTCACACCCAAAACAAGTAATTCCCACCGTTCTGGGGAACATCTAAGCTCAGGACATGTCTTGGAACTGGATCGGAACAGACAACAGAAGTGAGGCCTGAGAGCAGTGAGCTGCTGAACCGCTATCCTACTTCAGCACAAAACACCAGCAACTGCACTTGGTGCTCCATGGCAGGGGTGGTCAGAAGCTTTTGCAATTCCTTCTTTCAACAAGGTAAAAACCTCCAAAACAGGAACGGCTTCACGGCCTGTTCTCCAGTTGACCATGTTTGACTCGCCACGTCCAGCTGACGCTGCAGTCAGGGGCAAGGGTGCACTGCAGCTCAATACCAGAGTCGGGGACCTCCATGTCGTAGTGAACTGGTTGGCCTTCTTTAGTAACCAGGCTGAAAGCAGGGACTGGGATCTGTGAAGCAGAACAAACAGATCTGAGTGGCACTTCAAGTCTCTTTCAGAACATAACATCCCTCTATCGAACCCAGCAAATAGCTTCCCAACCCAAGAAAAGCTCCTGGAGAGAGGCTTGTGTTTAGCGTAGAATAGTTTGGGTTGGAAGGACCTTAAAGCCCACCCAGTGCCACCCCCTGCCCTGGGCAGGGACACCTCCCACCAGCCCAGGTTGCTCCAAGCCCCGTCCAACCTGGCCTTGAACCCCTCCAGGGATGGGGCAGCCACAGCTTCTCTGGGCAACCTGGGCCAGGGGCTCACCGCCCTCACAGCCAAGAATTTCTTCCTCACATCTCATCTACATCTCCCCTCTTCCAGTCTGAAGCCATTCCCCCTCATCCTATCACTCCATGCCCTTGTAAAAAGTCCCTCTCCAGCTTTCTTGTATTCCATTCAGATACTGGAAGGGGCTCTAAGGTCTCCCCGGAGCCTTCTCTTCTCCAGGCTGAACCCCCCCAACTCTCTCAGCCTGTCCTCACAGCAGAGGGGCTCCAGCCCCCTGATCATCTTCATGGCCTCCTCTGGACCCGCTCCAACGGGAACATCCTAACCTTCTCTCGTAAGAAAGTATGTCAGAAACCAGACTAGGTACCATTCACGCTGCTGCTGAATTGCCTCACCCAAGCTTTTGACCATTGCTGGTGGTTCCTGGACTACCTGTGTCTGGGCACTGTGAATTCCTCTGCAGGCTAGTGATATTTTGCTTTGTGATGTCCAAGAGAACAAAGTACACCAAAGAGAACCAACACCACTAAAACATTTTCTGGACTTCCGCAACCTCTTTGTTTAGACATTATCACCACATTTTACACTCAGATGAGTCATAGTCCCACAAACACTCTGGAGTTTCTTTCAGGGACTGCCAAAGAGGCCCACAGTGAGGTTCACTGGAGTCTGCCAACATCTCCTCCAACCTAACAAGTCAGAAGCATCACAGCCAAACACAGCCCGTTTCCCTTGGTTGTTAATACCGCTCTTGATGAAAAAGTCATATAGTGATTCTTCTTTAGGGAGAGGGGAAAGGATTTATCTCTATAGTCGAGGAGAAGGATTTTTAAGCTGCAGCGCAGGTACTTTCTAAGATGGAGATCCCTACGGTCCCTATGACAGTTAGCAACGGCTTATGATTCAGAAAACATCTTCTGGTATCACACTCCTAACAGCAGCACTGAAGTTATGTTACTAAATGTGTCATTAGGATCCTTGAATGGACTTCTGGGTCCCTGGTTTTAAGGCATTATGAGGCTGCATTGTGGAAGAAATTGCTTATCAGACAAAACACTGTACTTAACTCCCAGCTTCGTGTCTCACCTGGCTGCTTATCCCAGTGGCAATGTCTCCCACCTTCGTCCTGTGGAAATCCCTGATGTGTAAATTTTCTCCACTTAGCAACTGGATCTGGATTTTCACTCCTGAAAGGCGCAAGAGAAGTCATTAACTTCTGCTGTAGGCATAATGACTTCACAGGCCAACACAGAAAGATTGCGTAGCAAAGCACATACATCAGAAGAACTCGTTTTTGTCCTTAAGCATTTAATTTATGTAGGTCTTTCACTGAGCATGGAGTCTTGCTGAAGACAACAATGACACAGAGCAGAGCTGGATTTAGCAAGAAAACATCTGAAGAGATGTATTGATTTGCACAACATGCCCTCAAAATTACTTTGTAGATGTTTATGGTTATAAAGCATATATCCTTGCACATGGTAGTTGCACAAGGTAAGGCATTACAAAGCCAAACCAGACTCTGCGTTCAGGAACTTCTCTGGCTTTTGCTAGACTACACAGGCTTGACCTTCCACCCAGCTACGACTGGGGCAGACTTGGTCTCTCAACAACCCACGTGCTTTTAGGAGGGTCTGTGCTCAACTAAAAGATAAGAGAGGCTCAAAGACTCCACATCCCAGACCCTCTAGATACTGAAAAAAATTATACCTGACCATTTATCCAAACTTTAGAAATTCAGACTCACCGTTGAAGTAGCTGGGAGTGTCTGTGTGCCGACTGCGGTTTAGCAGGTTGTTCCAACTGAAGCTCTGCCCATCTGCCTGGCTGTTCCAGGAATGAATCCCGGAGCTCATAGTGTCCCTCAAGCTATGAGAAGCCTTCATGGAGTTCTGCAGAAGTCAGCACAAGTTTGTCAAAGGTTCCTAAAGAAAGCGATCTTGCATAACAAACATTAAAATAACCTCAGGAAGAAAAAAGCAGAAATCCACAGGGATCTAGGCTGGGCCTTGAGTTATTCAACATTTACCTGCCATCTAGAAAAGGGGATGAATAGCAATGTTTGCAGACATAGTAGGTTATTCTCAATAATCAAATCAATAATCAGCTGAAGAGCTGGAACAGGAAAAAAAGGGTTTTCTTGTACTTAGTGTCAGGAGAATAAAGCGCCAGATAAAATTCTAATGCAAATAAGTGACAACACTCAGGAAAAACAGTTAACTGGACATAAAAAACTACGGACCCTACATTGCTGTACTGCTTGGAAAAGTCTGTACTATCTTAGAGTCATAAAAGGTCAATCTGACAACATCAGCATAGTGGTAAGTACCAGTCATAAGTCAAATTAAATATTAGGGTTAGATATTAGGGGAAAAAAACACAAAAGCAGAGTGACATCCCACGCTGCACCCTATGCTGCATCAACAGCTGCACTACTGTACAGAACTCTGCTCAATCCTCCTCAAAAAGCCTTAGAAGGCTGAGAAGAGGAACAGAAATAGGAAACAAAGATGACCACAGTTAGAAATTACTCCTGTAGATGGCAGGCTACACAATTTTGGACTCTTACGTTTTTGAAAACAATGATTGAAAGGCTTGCGTCCTTCCCTGGTTCAACAAGGCTTATTCAGTGTTTCTCACTGGTATTCCCTACCTTGTGAACACCAGAGACAGAGCAAACAAATTCATTAAACTTATCATTTAAGTAACTTAGACCATGTAAGTCATTAGTATGAATGGTTTAAAAGAAGTTCATGGAGAACAGAATCATAGGCTGGGAAAGAATATCCAAGATTATGGTCTCTGTTCTTCTGGTCTTTCCCTAAGCATCCCTTTAGTGGCCATTCCCGGGAAGAAGACCCTGCGCTGCAGAGCTGTTTAGTCCAACTTGGTCCAGCTCCTACGCTCATCACTGCCTCTTCAGTTCCTTTCTTCTGCACAGAGAGGGTCAAAGCTGCTGACATTTTCCAGATCCCCACACTTGCTGCCTACTGTGAGCGTACGGCACAGGGGAGCAACTGGGGGAAAGGGACGAGGAGGAACTTCTTTACTTTGAGGGTGGCAGAGCACTGGAACAGGCTGCCCAGAGAGGTGGTGGAGTCTCCATCTCTGGAGACATTCAAAACCCGCCTGGATGCGTTCCTGTGCAACCTGCTCTAAGGTGACCCTGCCCTGGCAGGGGGTTGGACTAGATGATCTCCAGAGGTCCCTGCCAACCCTGTGATTCTGTGATTCTGTGACCCATGCTGCACACTAAACTAAAGAACAACTGCAGTCCTAAATACCCCGCTGTCCAAGAACAAAGATTTCTTCCCAAGGTACTCTCCAGCAAACTGGGTGTCAAAAAGCAGCAACAAATGTGAGAAACTCCGGATGTCGATTGGTTACAGCTTCCAGTCTCCCAGAGGAGGTTACCCTGCCACCCCCCCACAATAAGAGGGTTAGCATCCAGTTGGACTCACCTTCTCACTGGCATCTGACACAAATGGGCTGTCGATGCTGAGACAGGAAAGCATTTGTTCTTGCTCTTCCAGCGAGTAAGGCTGTGAAAGGCTGTTCAAAAACAGTTCTGCGAGCAAAAGGAAAGAGGAAGACATTTCCAGCGATTCCTTCTGTATCTCCCTGCTCTAATCACAGTTATTGCAATTAATACCCAAAGCTTCTTCAGCATTATCTAACAAACATTGATATTGGTGTCCGCAAAACACATGACACACAATTCCTCTGCTAAGTAGAGGCTACTGCTACCACTGTGAAAATAGGGAAACTGGGCCAGAAAGGACAGAGGGATTGTGCAATGACATGCAAAATGCCAGAGATGGGACTAGCACCCAGAATTTCCCAGTTCTTGCCCATTATGTCACCTATCAGTCTTCCCTCTAGATTCATCCACATCACACCCAGGGAAAGGTCAAACTTATGTACTCGACTCTTGCAGTAACGTGCACTGATGATGTCCGGACCTGACAAGGCTGCTGAAGATCCAAAGCCGTTTGAGAAGAAAGTTGGCCCTCAGCAACCCCTAAAAGCCATTCCTCCATTCTCTGACAACAGTTACATTTCGAGAGACTTTTTTTCTAGCCTTAAGTTTTCAATGAATTTACAAAGACCAGAAAATATGGGATAAAAAAAAAAAAATAAAAGAGTGAAACGTTGAGTTATACTGGAACTGCACTATTACTCCACTGATTCTCACACTGAACTTACTGCTGGTTTTCAAACTCTGGATCGCTGCTGGTAATCAAATTCATCGGCTGGTGGCTACAGGATTTCCAGTGCCCAGAATCAAACAGTTGCAGACTGATTTTAACTATACTGCTTCGTTTGACATCTCTTATCCAATAGGCTTACCCCTTTATTAGAAGAATTATGTTTGAAAACCTCAAATTTCAGATGAAGTTGGAGTTGTGTTTATACAGTGCACATAAGCACAAGTCTGAAACTGGTTGTTTTTTTGAGAGGTTCCTGCACCTCTCACAGAAGTTTGCTCCACTGTTCAGAGAATGGGAGAAAATCCTAACTGCTACCTTTGTGGCATATTTAATTGGTTAAGAACTACTAGTTCTGGTAATTTCAAGGAAGGATGAGCAATTCGTGTAACGAGAGAGGAACTATGAACAAAATGACATCCAAGCTCAAAACCCAGCAATAACTGTCAAGAAGCCAAAAGAAAGCAGCTGTATTTTTATCATGCTCTCAAGCAAAAAGCTGAATTCCCTACATAGCACATCGCTTACCTATTTCCAGCTGCTGAAGCTCTTGTTCCGAAATGGTTGTTGCTCTCTCCATGTGGCCGCAGCTCTTCAGGGGGAGAGGAGTCGAGGAGAGAGGTGGAGGATCCCAGGTCTCCGATAACTCCTTGCACGCATTCCAAGGGGTTCCCTCCACCTCCTCCGTTTGCTCCAGAGATGGTGGTGGTGGTGGGACTGGGCTCGCACCAGAAACTTTGACTGCCAATTTTGGGTCAGGACCAGTCTCAGAAACTGGGCTCACTGTGGGGGACAGGGACGTCTGTGGATTGTTTTCTTTGTTCAAAGACAAATGTCTAGGCTCTCTGTATTCGCCTTTCCAGGGGCTTGTCACACCTCCCACTACAAAACCAAAAAGCATACAAACATTATCAAATAAAGAAAAAAAAGGAGGCAAAAGTTTTCCTTCACAATAAGAGTTTCTGAACTGTGTCTCGCTGTAAAATGCCCAGCTTTTTCAAAGGACAAAACCGGATCCCCTCTACAAATTCTTGCTGTATTACAGAACCTTTCAGCAGGATTAAGTTGAAATAAATTACGGATAGTCTTAGAGGCAGGGCTGGACCACAAGTATGAGTTACAGCTCAGGATGCAATAAACCTCTGCTTTCAGTTTTGCTGCATACCAGGTTCCAGCTCACTAGCTGCAGTTGATACTTCAGCTGAGCATCAGCCCAGACACAGCACACACCTTAATAAACCCACATAAAGCACAACACCGGCTGCTTCGAGCAGAGAAAGAAGAAAGAGCGTGTGACAGCACACAGGAAATTTTAATTTATTTGGGCGAGAAACACCCGGCTGCGGGCAAAAGCTATCAACCCCAAAATATACATCAATGCTGAGGCCTGTGCAAAGGATATACTGAACAGTAAAACATACTGGTATTTCCCACGGGACCACTCCGACATAACTAGCAACTGTCCGCTTTACCAGTGTGGATAAGAAACTTTAGATACAGGACATTTCTACCTTCTTCAAGTGCGACACTGGTCTTAGTTTTCAGTTCAGACGCAGATGCTCTCTGAACCGGCTCTTTCTCCAGACCCATTTTAATAATCTCAGCAGTGAGAGGGTTGCAGGAAGGTGGAATTTCCCTCAGAGGAGGTGGCTCTTTAGCTATCTGTGTAACAAACAGGAAGCGAAAGAGGTTAGACCAGAGAGGCTTCGTTTGATTTCAGAAAGGTCCTTCCCACCCTGAGAACATTTCCAACTGAAATTACAGCATTAAATGAGACCTGAGCAGTAATTTTATTACATCTGAATGGCTAAAAAGTCACACCCAGGTCATGAGCAGGATAGGAAAGAAACAGCGCCCGTACGTGTAATACACAGCAGTCTCAGAGGCGTAAGAAATGATCGGCTTCCAAAGCAAGATTGGCATTGTCTTAAGATGCCCAGCTGGCTCTCAGCCAGCCTTCCCGAAATGACTGCTCTCTAGCTAGGTATAACGAGAATTTTACAGGCTTACGTACCTACGTACCTTTTACTGGGGAAATGCTGGGCCACTCACCTTCAGACAGAGCGGGTGATTGTAATACTGGGTCCAAGGGTGGCACCCGTTAAGCATGTGCAGCATCATACAGCAACTGCTCCAGACATCCACTTTGGAGTCACAACGCTTTCCCATGACCACCTCCGGAGCCATATGAGTCTCCGTGCCAGGCACATAGTTCCCTGAAACCATTCAAACAAAAACACACTGCGTGTAAAGTAGAGAATTGTTCCAATGCAAGTGCTGGGAAGCCTAAGGCAGCCTCCTGGTCTTTTCAGTTAAAGTGAGAAACAAGTCACCCTAACCCAAAAAGCAGCATTGTGTGCTCTTGTAAGCTGTTCAAAGGCTACATCTCCATATCAGTCTCATCCCTTATACACAAAATAGGTATTAAATTCCCCTCCCAAGCAAGTTTGGGAAGCAAAATATGACACTCCATTGGTGAGCTCAGCATTAGAAAACATACCCTTCTCTTTCAACAGCCACACTAAGAAGCACTGTAAAGTTTAACTAACTGCCCAAAAGTCCGTGAGGAATTTTGCTTTGGTGGAGGTCAGGATTCTTCCCCAGCTGTTTAATGAGGTTACATGACAAGTCAGAGTTAGATTTTTAAGTTTTGGTGTGGTGTCTTGCAGGGACAAAACACTGAATGTAGTATGCTGACATAATCTTACAAAAAAACCAGCAGCCTTCTAGACTGGGAGCTAAGGACCACCTTCCAACCGTAAGTTCATTTTAGCTGTCAGTGGGATACATCACAGTAATATCAATAAACGTGACACTATGAGCAACGTTAAGTCTGGAAAATACAGTTGCTTGCAAATTAGCCATATGTTCAAATGTTCAAATGCTCAAAGTCTGGAAAATGCAGTTGCTTGCAAATTAGACAATGTTCAAAAAGAAAGAATGAGTCAGTAGGGCAATTCTTCAGAATTGCAGCAGAAAATCCTTACCTGTGACCAAGCACTTTCCCAGGCCATCCGGATGAAGGTGAGCAGAGTGACCGAAGTCACACAGAAGAGCCCTGCTTCCATCATCAGACAAGAGCACATTTTCCGCTGGCAATGAGAAGTTTTTAATTAGTCAGTCTCCTTTGTCGCTGAGATGGAAAAAAGCCAAAAGCCCACAGAACAACAGTTTTTTGAGCCCAAACCAAGGTCTATTACTCCTAGGGCATGTCACTGCCTTAAGCAAGTACAAAGCTATAATTATCTCTATTTATAAGTTACCAATTATCTGTCCTGGAGATTCCTCTACCCCAGTGGTGGGGCAGCCTGGGCAAGCAGCCTGCCAGACCCACCAGATGACAGAAAGAAAGAGGTGACAAATATGATATTTGCACTGGCCCAGGTTGCCCAGAGCAGCTGTGGCTGCCCCATCCCTGGAAGGGTTCAAGGCCAGGTTGGACGGGGCTTGGAGCAACCTGGGCTGGTGGGAGGTGTCCCTGCCCAGGGCAGGGGGGTGGAATGAGATGAGCTTTAAGGTCCCTTCCAACCCAAACCATTCTATGATATACCCAGCTGTTTAGAACCAAGTTAAGCTCTAAGCTCAAATATAGAGCTGAAAATCTAGTAAATAACCTTCTGCCACTCAGTAAATTAATCTCCAAGCAGTTTGCCTCTTGTAAGAAAAAGGAAAGAATAAAGTATCTTAAGTACTATCCCACCTTTTACATCTCCATGGAGAATGTTTTGAGCATGAAGATACTCCAAGCCCTCTAATGCCTGGCCCAAATAACTGAGAGCTCGGTCCTCTGGCAAGCAGCCACTCTGTTTAATTAGCTGACCTAGTGAGCCACCTAGAAAAGAATCCAGAAAGTCCATGTTAGCTTATCTTTAAAGTCTTCCCAGCATCATCAGCGTTCCTCATTGTTTCTGATGAAGAAATGAGAACTGCCAGGTCTGACAGCCCTAATCTTCCACATGTAGGTCTGCTCCTTTTGTTTATTCAGAGTTCTGCCCACAGAAACTGGCCTCTTCCATGAAGTCTTTTGCTTAGTGTCAGTTTAGCGGTGTTGCTTTGTATCAGAAGCAACTACTCTGTGATCAGATAAGACATTTCTAGGTGCTACTGATCACCAGCTGATTCTTCAAAGGCTGCGATTTCCATGGTCCTGGCTGGGAAAAGAACATGAGGCAGCAGAAGCATCTAGGTTTGCTTATACAGTGTCCCTTTTTCCAGTACCTGGTGCCATGCAAATAAACATGAAAGCAAAAACCAGCACCAGTTATGTGTTTTAGTGAGAATTTGCAGCTGCCGTTGAAGACATACACATCTTGAACTGGCCTGGACTGGAAATGATTCCCCCCAAGAAAGACCATTGCTACACACCAGCAAGGGTTACACATACCTATCCCAACCCGCTCAGGAATTAACGCTAGGAACCCTCTGGATGCACCAAAGAATTAACAGATTTATAATTGGGGCAGGAGGAAGAGGAGCTCAATGTCCACTGCATTCAACAGTTACAATGGTGCTTCCATTGTGGTTGTTCCCTTCTCACCCTCCATCAGCTTCATGAAGATGGTCACCCAAGGTCCTTCTTTCACAGCTCCGTACAAGGGGACAACTTTAGGACTTGTTATTGCAGCACACGTCGTTAACTCCTCTGCACGGAAGTGTTCAACTTGTACCTAGAAACAAAGAAGAAGAACTGAAGAAGTTTTGTGACGAATCCCGACAGAATCGTCCCTCCCTGATGCTGGGGTCAGAGTGTCCCGCAGCGCTTAACAGCGGAGGCACAAGGATAACCTTCGTTAAGAGAAATCAGTGGGTACAGCGATAAGTGGGAACAGTCAGAACGATTCTGAACAATGACAATGAGAGTCCCTAAACCCTCAGTGCCTGAGTAAAGTTAAGATTTTTCAAAAAAGATGCCAGGTTGCAATACCTCCGGTTTATGGCTCAGTACTGGTAATCTTCAGGAGGAAGGTAATTTGTGCCGCAGTTGAAAAGACAATACTGGCAACTTAAGCATTCTGCTTTCACGAAAGAAGAAAATAAAATATCTAAGGATGAGGCAGGACTTGGCAAAAATGGAACTCCCCCAAAACAGGAGGGAATATGAAATGTGGCCACAAGCACTGATCAACATATCACCTTTTCAGATGGTACTCAGCCTGCACAGAAAAATGGTTAAAGAAAAAGTCTATTCACTAAGCTCGGGCAAACAAAATAAAACAAGAATTTGATAAAGACTAGAAGGAAAACATGAGTCATTAAGATTCTGGTGGGAAAAGGGTGTATCATGTTTCTTCACTGTCAGCAATCCAGCTATAGCTAGTTTTCTTTAATCTCAAGAATTTGGAGAGCAGGTGCTTACAACACCAAGTATGGTGACAGAAGGTCAGGCAGTCCCCTTCTAGCACAGGCAGACAGCAGTAATTCCAGACAGTTACCGATGTAAAATGAAATAAATCCTAACAAAGTGTTCAACTTGCATGTTAGAACTCCCTGGTTTAAGAGTTTGGTGTGAGAAGATGTATTTCTAATCTACAGAATTATCCTTTGAAATCCTCCAGCAATTAAGAAAAAAAATATTGAAATTTTGAAAGATTTCAGCTTCTCCTACCCTCATGTCTTTCTTTTCAGCACTACCACCTCTCCTTCCTGAAAATACACGAGTAGCAGCTATTTCTCCTAAAACTGTGTATTTGCAAAATGGATAATAAATTTAAGTAGTTACATACTGTCAGAAAACAAGCCGGTCACATTGCCACAAAATTCTGCATCTTAAATGTGAGGATGCAAAATAGGAAATAATTTTCTACATGCTTTAAATACATCTGCTTCTATACAGCTGACAAATGAAATGGTTAAAAGACTGGACAAGCTGCCTTAGTCTTGCCACTTGCATCTTTCCACTAGGCAATACATCAAGTTGAGACCAATGTAAACAAGAAAAAGCAAACATTTTATATTGAAAAATGCAATTTCCAATTCTTTTTGCATATTTAAGTGTTAAGTTCAAACAAACTAGTTTACGTTCTCATCGTCTGTTTGCATCATCACTCTGCCTTCACCTCTGAGCTCCCCCAAGGGCTGCCTACAAATCAATACCCTGATTCAAGTTATGTTCCACACGCTTCATATATCGTATGACAATGGCATATCTTGATGTACAATAGATTATTATGCCAACTTCTGGAAAAATACACATCATTTGCTGCATCTGTAAGAGAATCACCTCATTACAATGTGCCAGTATTGCATATCACACTCACTGAACAGAAAAAAGCTCTCTCCGTTTTAAGTACCTACTGACTGCCTTATTTTTTTCCTACTTTATTCCCTTTTCAACAGAGAAAACACCTGCCATGTCACCATTTACACTATATGTGTTTTAAGATGAGAACAGTTAGATAAGCAGACAGCTCACGCAGCCGTTTCTCCCCCGCAGCCACTGGGAACACACTTACAATCTTTCTGAAATCTCTGCTCTCTTGGCCTGTCTCAGCACAAAACCCAAGACGCCTCGTGGCACGCTTTGAAGGCCAAATGAACCTATTTCCGGCTGCTAAGCACAGACAGGGTCTCCGCCTGATTCTTCTCTCCGTACCATCACCTTGAAGTTTTTTCTTGGACATAACCAGAGCAGCATTTCACTGCAACTGTATAATAAGGTACCCACAGTCCACAGTAGCTGGAAAGGGAAGACTTTTCCTCTGTACGTCTCCTTGTGTCAGGAAACCTCCCCTTTTCTCACACATAATTACCTTTTTGGCAGCACATTGGAACCCCGTCTGTTTGTCCTCTATTTTGTATACTTCTCCAAAAGAGCCAATGCCCAAAGAACCGTGACACTTGGTCCAATGAACCTCTTCTCGGTATTCATAATCCACCGGCTTTAGTTTCTGGAAGTTAAAAATCAGAAAACAAGATGAAGCAAGGAAAGAAACACTTAAGTGTTGAGCTCCACAGCAGAGACCCACATTTTCCGAAAAAGCACAATGATACTGCCACACCTCTCTAAAAGTCCCTGTGCAAAATTACTTCTGTCATGGGCTTGAGATGAAGCAATACAGGAGGACCTACTTGGTTTCTGTGGGCTCTGTTTGATGTAAGTGAGTGTTATAAAGAAAGGCTACCAGTATTTGGATAGCTTCCGAGCTCCAAACTATTCCCTTCATATGGAGGGCATAACTACAAAGCTAAATCCTACAAACAAAACAAGATTCATGTGACTAAATGTAGACATTTATGTGCGAGATAAACCTTTTTTTATAGTCAATAGATTGAGATTCGCGTTAGGTCTTAGAGTAAACTTATTCAGGCAGGTAAGTGACACCAACTCCACCGGCAATACTTCTCTGATTCCAGAGAAGAGTCCTCCAAGAGGACCTTAAGGTGGCAAGAGAGAACTGAATTCAGAAGAAATGAATCACGCCTCTAAGATTTACATGCATTTGCTATGCTCAAGCCCTGCATTTGGCAAGGGACAACGGGCGAGTTGCTGGCTTCCTACCAGAGGCAGCAGACACGCTTTTTGCACCTTCACGATCTCCATGTCCCTGGTTTCTGTCTGTGCCACAGCCCAGGTCATCTACAGCCAATAAAATATTGCAGCCTGTTCACCTGAATGGACTGGGTACTTTCACAGACAAAGAGAGAAACGATATTTGAAGACTGACTAAGCACAGAAACACTTCTCCGAGACAAGCATGCATATTTTGTGAATGAGCAAACAAATTAGAGCCACCAAGCTAAGACACGGCTTTACATCCTTCAAAAAGCAAAATCGCCTCTTTAACTGGCAGTCTTCAACCGTATCAAGAACCGTTCAGAAAATGCAGCCTCGTTACAGAATGCAAGTTATTATTATTACATGGATACAGATTCTCTCTCTTCTGAAGCCCAAGAGAAACTCTGCCTTCCATGACACTAGCGTGTAGGGTCAGAAGATCACCTCATTAAGTAGCACGCCTTCATTTTCATCTGCTTCATGAAATTGTTCCTTCGCGTCCAGACCACCTCCTCTCCACGTCTTGGCTAGGCTGGCTAAATTTTGCGGTTCACCGAGACTCACGCTCCCCTTCAAGGCGTCGACCAAGTACTCTTCCACAGAAATCTTATCCGAACTGGTTTTTGTGGACTGGTTGACACATTTGGGGAAACTATATTCTAAGTTTAGGCCAGATAAGCGATGCTGACTGTCTTGATAGTTGAGATCACCATGGAAGTACGTCTCCAGAGCATTACATTTCATGGCATGGAGAGGACTGTCCAGACGTGGGAAATGGGGAGGGATTATGTTGTAGGGAAAAGGATGGAGAGTTTCAGGCTGTGGAACACTGTCCCTCTGATAGTGCCGTTTCCACACATGATTAAGGCACTGAATAGGGCTTATCAACTTGTGCAGTTCTGTTTTGTATGGGGTCCTCGGTGAATGGAGTTTGCCCATGGGCAGACCTTTCTCAGGTTTCTCAAATGGCAGTGGATCATAGACCAAGTCCTTGTTAAATTCTGAAACCCAAAAACTGTTTCTGTACAGAATATTTGTGTGTGATTCATCCTCCTAGAAAATAAAACAAAACAAAACAGCTGAGGAAAAACCTCAATATAGCCACCCAAATTAGGAGGGGTTTGCAGAGGTTCCAGAAGTACAAAAGGAAGACTCAAGGATTCTCACCTGGACGGGAATTGGGGTGCAGCTCTCTTGTTCTGGAGTTCTGGGACTTCGCCTGCCAGCAGCCACTGTTTGTATTTTCAGCTTGGATCTTTTCTTGTGACGTTTCTTTTTCGTCTTCCCACGATGCCTCCCTCTCCAGCAGGTAGGTGCCATCTTCCCCTCCGTTGCGTGGGCCACATTGTTTGGGATTTGATCGAGACTGTCTGACCGGCTATTGGAAACCAAAATGCATGAAGTCTCTTAGATCTGACGGTGAAAGCACACCTCCAGTTAACAATTCTGACCCACAACAGGAGAATGAGAATTAGCAATTCTGCCTTCTGAGATTTAAAAGAATAGAGAACGATAACATAACTTCTTGCCTTCTAATATGTAGCATTTCTAACTTCAATATCAAGGAACAACAGTATATTTGGCATTGTAAGAAATAAACACGTGGAGGGTGGGGGGGGGAAGCAAAGCATTAAGTCTCCCAGCATTTGCAAATTCTGCAAAGAACAGCAAGACTAGACGGCAAAGCAGAGGGAAAAGCACTGAACGTCTCCAGATTGCTCCGAGACAGTTTGTGTCTATGATTTATAGTGAACACAAAGATTATGTATAAATGCAATCTATTGTTAAAAATTGTTAAAATTAATAAAAGTGCTCATAATAGAAACGCCTGCTCTATTCAAAAGAAAAAAAAAGGCCTGGCGCCAAGGAAAAGGGATGACTAAGTGCACTCAAATAAAATAGCTTCAAAAAGCCAAAATGTTCTGGCGTGTAAAGCTCAATACTACCACGTGATTTCTTGGAACGCATACGTATACAAAACAGCACTGGCCAGCTCACCTACCGGGGGGCTGTACAAAGAGATACAACTCTCAAGAGGAACATTTGCCTGCAGTTGGTCAATACCAATCACAGTAGTTAGATTTTTCTTTTTTAATCAAGTTGTAAGAGAAAACAGGATATTTGATCTTCAGATGAAGAATCATAATTGTTCTGTTGATCCATGCAGTATATCATCTGCCCTTACTGATCAGTGATGCACTTCCCAGCCAGCATTGCTCTCTACATCTTTTCCTGCTATTTCAGCACACCAGTGAGTGCTAAAAGACCCAAAAAGTAGAGTTCTAGGCGATGGCATTACTGCACTGCCTTGAACCTGAACATACAGCTGGCATCCATGCCACATAAACCCTCCAAGAAATGGTTCACTCCCCATTTCTTCAGTTGGTTCATGGCACAATGTCATCAAGTCAGCGGGCAATGTCAAGCCATATACCTCACCAGTGTCTGAAAGCTGTCAGGAGACAGGCAACACAAAATTCTGTATCCCAGTTACCCACTTCAGCCAGTGCTGGAGCTGCGTGATAAAGCTCCAGTGCGTGCCCCAATCGGGCACACATTCTTCATGAAGAAAAAGTGGCTCGCTCCCAGATGACTTCAGAAAAGCAAGACCCAGGGTTCCATTTTTCTATCGCAACCGCTACTCGCCCTTTACCACTTTCAGCTTCTTTTCACAACTCTGCTTCTGTTGCTGATGCTGTCATTAAGCAAAGGTTCTTCTCTCATCCCCTGTTGTTTAACCGCCCCAGAAACAAAGCAGTTCCTTTTTCTCAGGACTACTGCTAGCAGCAGCCTAAGTTTCCGACAACTTTTCGCAGAGGATGGTGTAACAAGGTTTCAAAAGCATCAGGACAGTTCAGAGACTGAAAACAGCCCCTTGGATCCTTCTACTTCAAGCCCATGAACCTCAAAAAATGGCTCAGTCATTCCAAAACAAATTCGACAACCCAGAAATAGAGGTAGAAGACAATCAGCAGGCATTGACAATAAGACAATGCAAAGTGTTTTGAGTGGTTTGTGCTTAAACTTATATTTTCTCGTAACACAAAAAGGTTTTGAGGAAGATGTTTGGGGAAAAGACACATTCTTCCTGAGCCTCAGACAGAAAAGCTAATCCAAACAGGAGTGCTTTTGGAAAAAATACTGTAAGCACACAGAGCCAGGGCGATTTGGAACAAGTCAGCACACACAGCAGTGAAGGTGGGTATTTATGTTAAGGAGTTTCTCACCTGTAACGCTTACTATGAGCAATAAAGGATCTCTCTGATAAAGTGGGGCTGAACTCCTGACTGTTTTCACCTGCGTGAAAGAAAACAGGATCATCACATGTCTTCAAGATCAGGCAAAGTCCCTCCTGGTAACAACTGGACTAAGAAACAACTCTACCAACTTGCTAAACCAAACAGTGATCCAGACAAGTCACCACACGGTCATGCCACATCATCCACACCATCTTCTTCCTTCCCCCACCAGGACATAGCTTCCCAGCACTGCAATCTCCTGAGCTCTCAGCTCTTTCCCACCCGACAGCTTCATTTTGTTTTTCTTCTCTTTCCCCAGCTCTTTTAAAACACCTTTCAGAAGCCAGCCAAGAACAGATGACCCAGCAGGACACAGGTTTATAGTCCTTATAGTGTTTTAAGCAGCTAGATGCAACGGCCACATGCTGTTCTGTTATTTATGCTTTATTCAGTGGATGCTGCCACATTATTAGGAGATTTCATGAGCTTCCTAAATAGAGACTGGGATGTGTCACCAACTCCACCCCACTTGGGATTACAAATAGATTTCAGCTCAGCTCTCCAGGAGTGCAAAGTGAGTGAAATCTCATACCGCACTGCACATTCCTTATTCTCAATGAAGAGCAGACCGCCCTGCTACTTACATTCTGCTTGGGCAATAATAGAAATTGATGCACAGCCTCCTTCTGTTTCTTCTTTTGCTGTTCCTTTGGTGATTACATCATTCAGGATTTTCCACTGACTGTCAAAGATGACCTTCTTTGAATCTTCTACTTTGCAAACACTGCTCTGCTTTTCACTCACTGTCTCGTTCAGGCCCTTCGTAGCTGTGAGCTCCTTCTTGTGCTTGACGGCTGGATCAGGAGCTCCTTGGCATGTAATTCCCATCACTGCCATTTCAGAGAGTCACTGAGTAAGGACAAAAAAAAGAATGCAAAACACTTGTTAAAATACTTAACTTCACAGGCCTCTTCAAGTTCCTGAGAAACGGGAGGCTACTGAAGGTTATCAGATTACTAAATCATTTAAACCAAATCAAGGTCTTACCCAACCTCTGAGCATGGAGCTGAAAAAGAACCCAAGACTGCCAGCTCTCCATCCCTGACTTGTGCCACTGCAGATCTGAATAATCAATGTTATTCTCAGTACTAAAAATATGAGACCACACAGGTTTCAAAGGGAAATTTATTTCTTGGTATATTCCCTTAGCTTAAACACAAACAGTGAAACCATAAAGAAGAGGGAACTCTCATATCACTAAACAGGAAGCATATTCACCAAAAAAAAAAAAAAAAAGAAAAAAAGAGAAGACATGAAAAATTTTCTCCTAGAGTGCAGCTAGGAGAAATTATATTGTGCACTCACACCACAAAATGGCCATAAAATCCTGCTAATTACTTTCTTCCTTGTACTCAGTCACCCTCAAATCCATTTCTCATTTTTCCTTCCAATGAAACAAGGCTAGGCAATCAGCCTGCCCATACATAACTCCTTCCTTCCCCTTAATCACTGGTAACTTTTGAAATACTTGGTCAAGCCCGACAAAAGCGGAGCTCTTATGGCATATGGGATTAATGCAAGTTGTTGGTGGTGAGAGGACAGTGACGGTGCTGGAAAAGACGATCCCCTCAGCTTGGCAGCAGCTGGCGAGTCAATCAGCACGGCTGCTGGCTGACCAGTTAGCGTAAATGTAGCTCCCAACAAGTCCCAGCACATGCCAAATCTTGGCCAATTGGCAGCGCAGAGGGAGGTGGAAGGGAGCCAGGGGTGGAAAGGGAGAAGCATGAAGAAGCATGGAAGCAAGGCATCGTGGGACAGGACAGGGGTATATTGTGGGATGGAAATCAGGAACGTGGAGAGATAGGAGTTCCTACAACCACACTGAGCACAAGCCCCCAGGAAATACAGCTTTGGTTTAACCCCTGATGCCCTCACCCTGGATTCCGGAAAAGTTAAAACATTGTTGTTTTCTATGTTTTAAACTAGAATATGGTCTACTGGCCCTTAACTGTAGAGGTCACTTCCTCATGCCAGTCCTCTCACACCTCAACTGCAAAATCTTAAAATGAACATTTCCATCATTAAATAACCCATGAAAATTCAGAAACCTTAGCAAACACATACAGGTGTTAAGTACCATGAACCCAGTATAAGATGAGGAGGAGGGACATTTGAACCATGGCCAGCAAAAACAAGATCTCACAACTATTACAGAAGCACATCTTTGAGGCTTATCAGTTTAAATCTGCACCAGGGAATTTCTTTTCCTTTTTTCTTTCCTTTTTTCCCCCGCCTTGAACAGCTCCCTGGGACAACAGGACATTTACTCTAACAGGCTCCTGGCAACACAGAAATCAGTCGGGAAAATGACAAAAAGGGGGTGTTCGGTGCCTAAAAGGACCACCAAGGAAAGAGGAAGGGAGCCGTTTGGGAGCCAAGTGCATGAACCTTGGTGTGATGTGTAAATGAGTCACCTAACAACCTGGCAGGTATACAAGGAAAGTCAACAATGACCACATTCAGCGGCTAAACAGAGAACAGCTGCTGTGCAAAAGAAGTGCTGATGACAGTATCCCACTCATTACGCCCGTCCCGCACCCTCTCCTCTACAGAAATTATGTCAAATCTCAGTGCTGTAAAATAATCCCTTGGAGCAGCAGAAAGAGAGCCTGCCAGATGACTAACCCAAGCCACCAGTGACCAAACTGACAAGTTCAGAGCTATTTTTATACTCACTCTCTCCTGATTTGCATTAACTCTGTGTCTCCTTGCCCTCCCCTCACCTTCAAGGACCTTCAAGGTCTGCAGCCCGAACCCATCCCCATCGCCAAAAAATACCAAATTCTACCAGTCACTCCTCAGCTTAGTTAAAAGACAACGGAGGGAGGGGAGAAGCAAAATTGCAAGTCCTTGTTGCCCTCTGAAATGGAAAAGAATAACAAGGAAACATTACCAAGATTAAAGTCAACAAGGCACATACCTCACTTGCCGACTAAAAAAAAAATAAAAAAGAGGTAGTTATTGTAAGCAACGTCCTCAAACACAGCAGCCGCCAGCGCTCAGACGGTTTAATGTGTGACTCAGGTCTACAAGGCTGTGTAGGCACAGAAGCTGCAAGCCCAGCCCAGTTTAACTGTTGCCGAACAATTTTCAGGTCCTTGTAAGACCCAACTATTTGTACGGTATGAACAACAAAAGCGCAGTTGGCAGGAGCTCTGATTTAAAAAAAAAATACATATATAAAATCAGAACTTTTAAATAATTTTTGAAGCATAACTTCTCTTGAAGCTATGTATTCAGAACTGAACAAGCCAGACTCATCTCTGTGCACATGGAGGGGGCTCAATCCAGAGAGACCCAAAGCACTCATAAGACCTGTTAATTTGGACGTAGGTGCTCAGTCTCTCGGCCCAGGTCCCATATGCAGCCCTTCCCAGGGAAGCTCTGGGAGCAGTGAATGGGTACCTGAGGTTCCACGGCAAGACCACTAAGAACAGGATTTACCCACATGAGACACGCTGGAGCTGCGGTTTCGGCTGCCAATTTACTTGCCACCGCTCCAGGATGAGCACAGCTTCCTGTACAGACACAAGTTACGTACGTGCAACACGAGGAGCTTCATGTTGTTGAGCTGGAACGTGGTTGTTTCATACCCGAAACTGCTTCTCCAGTTTTCAAAACCTCCTCTCCCGCACCCAAGTCACTTAGATTCAACTGTAATTCTTGATTTCAATATGCCTGACTTTCTTCCCTCTGTAGACACGTGTACGGGCTCATTATTTTCAAGGAAGAAAGGGGAAGTCAGGTTAATGATGCAGCAGATAAAAGTGCATATTACACCCCTAATCCACAATGGGCTTTTGCTAGCAGCGTTAAAGACTACTTGCTCCTTATCTTCAGTAAGGCTTTACACTCACCTCTGGTTAACTAGTGTTAGTTCTCACTGCTGTAAAAAAGAAAGTGCGTTTTTACAGAATGAAAGCCAAACACGGTATCAGTTGTGCAGTGGCAACTCCTCCCTCAAGTAACGACTGTGCTTCTGTGAGAAACTAATATACTGAAAGGGTCATCCAAGACTTGTAGGGAGTTAGAATTCAGGAGACACTCAAACATTATTAATGTAAGAGATACCACGTGCTTTCTGCTCCTCTAAAACCTCCTCCCTTCTCTAAACAAGTCCCTGTTCATCCTCTTCAGCTCTTCCATCTCAACAGGAAGCTATTTGTAGCAGGGAGCTTAAAAGAACATTTCTGTGTTTCACGAAGTTACTATGTATACAGAAAGAGAGACTCATAGCTGGAAAAAAGGAATGCAAATACCTCTCCAGCACTAAAACACTCTACAGCACACCGTAATACAGGGTCCTGCTTGGTCTGCCTGGGTCAAATCTCCCTTGCCAATGGCTTTTTGGAGAATTTCAGTTAACAGTTTGTGGAACATCTCATAGATTTGGTTAAAAAAGACTTGGGAAAGAGCTTTAAAATATACAAAAGGCTTCATAAGTCAGCTTCAAAGTATGCAGATTTCCTCTCCTAGTCTGAGTGCAAATTCTCAGCAGCAGTTTCACATTGACATTTAGTTTGAAGAAAAAAAAAAAGAAAAAAAAAGAAAAAAAATCATGTTGTCTCAGTGAGGTTTCCCACTTCCTTATTGAGAAGAGTTTTACGAACAATGCATTAACTTAGGTTAGCCTTCTCTTTTGCAGCTGCTACTGGTTTATTAAAACAGCACAACTAGCATCTTAGCGATGTTGCTTTGCTGACCACTACAACACAGCAACAGCTGGGAAGAGCCAGGAATTTATGCATCACCAGAGCAGGGAATGACAACTGAGAAGAAGAACATGCACCTTTCGGGGACCTTCCAGTCCTAACAACTGTCGGTAGCTATTCGAGAAAGGGCCAAGTCTGCAGCCAAAAGAACTTATCCAGAGTATTAGCTACAAAATCATCACACAAAGGCATCAAACCTCATCAAAAACCACACGTTTCACCAAAAAAAAAAAAAAAAGATGACACTTGTTATAAAAAATGAATCACACCAATGATTTGGTTTGGGGCCCAAGGAGTAGATATACATGTAAAACCCTTTCAAACCCCAGGCACCACTTCCGTCTGTCCCTGACTCCTCACCGGAGTCTTTCTCTGCTGGATGTTATCGACAATCTCCCTTGCCTGCCCACGTTTCATATGGAACCGAAATTCAGATGGTTCCGTTTTCAGCCATGTCAGTTTAAGACATATTATTGTAGCATGGGCCTGGGGTGGTTATTTAAACAAGCTCAGTGCTGTCAGCAAGGGAGAAGTTTCAATTTGTGTCAGAAGGGACTTAAAAAAAAAAAAAAAGAAAAAAGAAAAAAAGTTGTACCACCCAACACACACCCCTACCTTAAAAAACACTTAATGCCACTTTAAATTAACATATTTAAGAAAAAAAAAAAGACTTTCCTTGCATATCTAAGAGTTCCAAAGTAAAAATAAATAGAATGCCTGACTGATTAAAATACTGGTGAGTCAGATCACCAGTTGCTATTCCAGGATGCTCACATCCTTCACCTCCTCTTCTGTGACCAGTGTTACCCATGTGTCTGGACAAGGGGCTCCTGTACAGCCTTGTCTGGTTCCTCTGGGTCTCTCGTGGCCCGTCAGTACCGCTGCACGCAGCTTTACCTGAACATCACCAGGTAAAGGTAAACCTGCTACCTAAACCACCACGGAACTGCCCGCTTGAAGGATTTCACTATCAGCCTTATGTTCCTGAGTAAGTTAAGTTACAAATGATAATAAGTATGTAAACACTTTCTTTAAAGTGGTTTGATAGTAAATACTTCAAAATCCCGTTTCAGCCGTTTGTATTGCTTACTGTAAACACCAGGATAATGAGCTTCAACTGTCTTTTTAGTTGCCAGACATTAGTATACTGCAATAGTTTGGTTACAAAGTCTGGAGGAAAATATTTGCCTGGCTTTAACCATCACCAGACTTTCTAAAAGTATCTAAACACACCTATCTTCATTTCCTCAAGTACAACTCACTCCTCAACAATTCTTTTCATGTTGTTGAACAAAGATATGAATAGGACCATTTGCTCAGAGTTTATAAACATCACCGCAACCTCATTCATTCAAAGAAGGGGCTAATTTTTCCAAACTGCTTTGCAAACAGAAAGCATCAGAACAAACTTCAACCTGACAAGGTTTTGCTTTCCGGCCTGGCTCAGCTGCTCCCACACAGGCTGTCAGGACATCCTGACTTTTAAGATCCACTTGTGGAGTGAAGCTATTTTCTAAATTGTAACAAGAGGGTATAACAAAGCACCTGAACGGACAACTTCCAGCAATAACCACAAACACATATTAAAATCAATTCTGCCCAAGCAGGCAGGATCGAGTTTTCACAAGTTATTACTACACATTGCTTTGCATCTTGAAATTTTCAGTTACATTTATAAAATGCCACGAAAGGCTATAAGAAAGCAGTAAGACTGAAATGCTAGGCAAAACCAAAAGTTTAGTTAAATTTAGTATAGATAGAAGCATTTCTATGTAATCTTAATTTATGATCAGTCTTGCAAATTCAATGATGATGATTTTATACTATAAAGTAGAAATGTGAACTGACCAGAGTAGTTCGAACTGTCCAGTTCGAGAAAAAGTCCTGCATTAATTGCAGGAGAGAACTGCCTTTTAGGCAAGACGAGGTCAATATTATTTAGGACCCAGGGTGCTGATGTCACTAAACTGTGACCAGCAAAGCCCAGATTCCTACAGGTTAAAGCCCCACATGTCTAGCCCTCACAGGCCTCCTTCTGGTCCCTCCGTGCATCCTCTTGCTCTCCCTTTCTCAGCATCTCCGAACCTTTTCCTAACTCAGGTCTCTTTTACTCCGAGCCAGTTGCTCTTCTGGGAAATTGGAGATTTTTCTGTCTTCCAGACCTCTATGCCTCTGCCTCCTCTGACAGATTGGATTGACACTTGCCAGCAAACTTCAAAAGTTGCAGAAAGCAAGTTAAAGAGACAGCATGGTCACATTTGCCTCCTTCTGTTTAGCAGCCAGAGTAATAATTAGGCATCACATCACTGTTACAACAAAAGCTCAGCTCAACCTTCTCACATTTAACACTGAAATAAGATTCAGGACAGACAAAGTTCATTAACTCCAGCGATGTTGGACCAGGTCCCACAAATCCTTCAGGTTTTTTGGTTGTTATATGTTTGTTTGTTACACTCCTCCTTCACAGCATGCTATACAAAGATTCCCTCTCTTACAGCAGTTAAAATTTAATAGTTAATAGCAAATGACTCATTCCAAAGGAATCTAGTGGCTGTGCCAATAACAGATTTTAACTCAGTTAAAATGCAATAAAGCAGCACACTGCAGACACGTATTTCAAAGCCCGATTCGATTATTCTTATCACTAATGTCACAGCAAAGAAGGCGCGAGTTATTACTCATAAAAGGGTTCAGAAAGCCAGATGCAAAAGAAATTTAGAGGTTGTTTATGGATGCTAGTTTCAGATTGCTGCTTCTTATACGTGCAAAGCACCGAACACATGTTACTAATGTAACCGATTAAAGCAGACAGGAAGCATCTGAGATCAACCACAGCAGCAACTTATTAATCAGCAAAGAAGCATTTTAACCTTTTGCCAGCAAAAGAAAAAAAGAGTCGTGTCAAAGATGAGCGCTACGGCTGGATGCGAGAGGCGAGGGACAGAGCTGAACCGAACTTTAGCTTTTTTTCAGCTGTATATTCCCATTCACCTCCCTCTTCCCTCTCCAGGGCCAGGGATGCCTCTGGGAAGCAGCCCCTCACACAGGCCAAGCTCCGCGGCTTCACCTCTGCTCTCCGGCGGCTGCTGCGGGAGCGGGGCGGCACCGGGGAGCTCGGGGGTGCGGAGGAGCTTCCCAGCGGGGACGGAGCATCCAGCCTTAACCGACACCACACGGGGAGCGCCGGGCGCCCTGCGGAGAGGCGGGCGGGGGGTGCAGGGCAGGGGGAGCAGCGGCAGCCCGGCCCGTTAGCCGGGAGGTACCGCTCAAAGCTCCCCGGTACTCCCGGGGCCTTCCCCTCCCGCCGGAGCCGGGCTCCCTCACACCCTGAGGCGGCCGCGGAAGAGGAGCCGGCGGGGTCCCTCAGGCCCTTACTGGGGTTGACGCGCCCTAACGGTTCCCGGCCCCAACGGTGCGTAGCTCCAACTGATCCCGGCCCCCCGGGATCCCAGATCCCGGCCCCGCTCCGCGTCCCCCGCCCGCACCTACCGCTGCGGCCCGACGG
>VYZM01000581.1:58594-71851 GCA_013398915.1 Dromas ardeola
GGGGGGGGGGGGGGGTCGGGGGGGGGGGGTCTGCTGGCAGGAGCACGCCCCGTTCCCGATTGAGTGGCTCCATCTAGTGCTTGTCCTCAGCCCGGTGGGACACTGCGACCCGGGGCCCGGCTCACTGTCAGGGTGGGGTGGCCAAGCCGAGGACCTGGGTCCGGCCAGGACATGTTCAGAGCTGGGCTCCTGGGTGTTATCCCCTCAGAATGTCCAAGTTCAGCTCTCCGTGATTTCTATCCCTGCAGGCATCACGGGGTGGCAGAGAGCGCTGGTGATGAGGAGGAGGCTGTGTAAGCGTCTCCTGACTCTTTAAGAGAGGATGAAGGCTACCAGCCGTGTGACGCACTCTCCTGGCCTCCCTGAATATGGGAGAGTGTCAGGAGCGGAGAGCAGGGTGCTGGGGCGCAGTGGAGGGGTCTGGGCCTTTTCTGGTTGCTGCTCCGTGTGGTTGAACTGGGAGAAGGGAGATGGAAGAAAGAAGTATGGGGATCAACTCCTACCGTGTGTTTAATACTGGGAGCTAATGACTTCCTAAGCACTTTGGGCGGTCTTGCTCTGATCAGAGCATGGTCGTAGGACAAGAGCAGGTCCCTCAGTAGAAGGCAGTCAACAGGGATGGGGACACTGGGGAGCAGATGCCTGTACAGGGCTGAGGGCCACGCAGTGTCAGCTGCCCGTCCTGCCTGTCCTGCCAGCTCAGCTCCACAGTTCCCAACCCCGTAGAGAAGTGGGGGTTGTGGTGGGGATACTGTAGGAGTTGCTGCCTGGGCAATGGTGAGACTCATTCACTCACCACTCAGAAGCTTCTGGCTTTTTTTAGAGCACATCAACCCTTCTGGACTCCTACTACCTTAAACATTTAACTCCTGCTCTTCCCCGGAGCTTCCTGCAGAGAAAATATCTTCATTAACGATCATGATGATGGTACACAGTGTTTACTGACGACACAAAACTGGGCGAGTGGCTGATGCACTGGAGGGTCGTGCTGCCATCCAGAGGGACCTGGAGAAATGGGCTATTTACAGGAGCTTCATGCAGTTCAAAATCTCTTTTCTCTTTTGTTTTCCCTCTGGCCCTTGTGTTCTTCTAGATCAAACTTGCCATCCTTGCACCCTTTTTGTACCTAATTTTATCTCCTTGCTTTGTCTCACGACAGCAAGCTCTGGCTGCCTCCCTCGTGCCCACGGAGACATGGAGGAGGTGGGCAGGGGGTCTGGGGAGGCAGAGCCCAGCTCCCTGTCAATGGGGCTCGCTGTGACTTGGGCGAACAACACCCCCTCAATCATTTCACTTCTTTAAATCCACAAAACTCTTCTCTGGCCGAGCCCATCACAGATTTGCTGGTCACAAATTCTGGTAGCCAGAAGTAAAGTCAGACAAGTCCGGAGCACTGGGGCCAGTTCTGGGCTCCCCAGTTCAAGGACAGGGAACCCTGTAGAGGGTCCATCGGAGGCTACGGAGGTGATGAGGGGATGGAGCATCTCTGTGCTGAGGAAAGGCTGAGGGACCTGGGGCTGTTCAGCCTGGAGAAGAGCAGACCAAGAGGGGATCTCATCAATGCTCAGCAATAGCTAAAGGGTGGGGGGCAAGAGGATGGGGCCAGACTCTTCTCAGTGGTGCCCAGCGACAGGACAAGGGGCAATGGGCACAAACTGGAACACGGGAGATTCCGCCTCAACATGCGGAAAATCTTTCCTTTGGGGGTGGCAGAGCCCTGGCCCAGGCTGCCCAGAGAGGTGGTGGAGTCTCCGTCTCTGGAGACATTCAAACCCGCCTGGACGCGTTCCTGTGCCACCTGCTCTGGGTGACCCTGCTCTGGTGGGAGTTGGACGGGATGATCTCCAGAGGTCTCTGCCAGCCCCGGCCAGTCTGGGATTCTGTGATTCCAGGATCCAAGGAAAACTCTTTCATGCCGACCAAGCTGGAAACCCCTGAGGTGCACATCCAGGACCTGTCCTTGGCTGTTGCATTCCTCTTGAATCTCTGCTAAGCTACGCCCAGCCTCTAGTCCTTGATTTTGGGGTGGCTTTTTTTGGTTCTCCCACATTGCCATTCACAGCTTTCCCAGGAACGGAAGTGCAGAGGAACGGAAGGTCACTCCTAGCAGACTCTGCCGCCCTTGGCCATGCTTGACTCATGTCTGGGACTGTTCTCCTGCAGCCAGGAGAGCTGCGGGCTGGCGGCTGCTCCGCTTGCCGTGGTGGGGAGGAAGCTTCTTAACAGCTGCAACACATTTTTTAATGACTGATGGGGAAAGTTCATGCCCTCAGGAGTCCTTTGGCTAGAATGGCACGATGTTTGATGACGAATGGATGATTGTCATATTGAGTTACGCTGATAACAGGCAGCTGAAGTCACTCTGCCAGGTTTGGGTTTTTTTTTAATATACAGGGATTTTTAAGATTTTGAGATAAAGGGAAATACCTATGCAGATTTTTAACATTCTTTTGGCATTGGGAGCCCAGGTATCGTTGAGGGATCTTCCCAAGCATTCCCCTGCATCTTAGATATCTGGAAACCCGCCCCTTAAAGTAGAATTCCCACCTGGAAACTGTGTCCCATCGCAGCTGGGTTAACTTCCAGGGAGAAAGCAATACGGGGACATTGCAATGAGCCTTCAAAGCCTTTTTTTGATAGGCAAATTAGGAGCTGCTTCTTTTTTTTACACCGAGGATGAGTGGCCCTGAATCAAGGAGCCATGGTGAGGTCTGGGCACCTTCCGCCCTCGCAAAGAGGTGGGCAGGGAAAGCGGCTGCTGCTGTGGGTGAAGGTGCTCTGAGAGCTGATGGATAAAGCAGGAGAGCAGATGGATAAAGATAATCCAACACATCACCTGTTTTCATGAAAGCCACCAAGTTCAGGGTCTCTTAGGTCACATCAGTAGGGACAAGAAATCCTGATGGAGCTGGATATTTATGTGGCGCGACCCTTTTGGTTTCTGAAGGCTGGACAAAGGCGGTTGGTCCTTCCAAAACTCCTGCTTTGCTGCCTTTGCTTGCCGTGCCGCTGGCTTCTCTCCTGGCCCCGTTCTTGTGATGCTCCCGCAATGCCGGGCGAGTTTCCCGTCCATCGGCAGATCCCGCAGCAGGGCTTCCTCACCTCCAAGGGCTGGGGACTTGCCCCTTCCTTACTGCAACTGGTCCTGAAAAACCTTCCTGGTTTTTTTTCTTTGCGAGCAGCAAGGATTAGCGGAAATCTAGAAACTATGATCTATGAGGGAAGAATGAAAGAATTGGGTTGTTTGGTCCAAAGCAGTGAAGCCTGGGGGAAGGCGAGGCAGCTGTGGACTGGCTGAACTCCGGACTCCTCCGGCAGCTGCGTTTCCTGCACTGCTGTGATAACCCTCCTCCCATAAATAAAAGGCTGCCACGAAGGGGAAGGGAATAAATTCTCTGTGTCTGCCTGGAGAGGATGAGAAATCATGGGATGAAGCTGGGTTAAGAGCTTTCGTTAGCCGTTTGGAGACTGACTAAATGTAAATACAGTGCTGCGCCAGAACAGATTGCCTGATGTCAAGGCTCCCTTCGTGGAAGTTTCATGAGGAAAAAATAAAAAAGAAAAATTAGACAAACATCCATCAGGAAAGGTTTAAGTTGGGGTTGTCCTGTGCTGGAACAGGGGGATCAGACAATTCGTCAAGGCACCGCTCCGGCTCTGTTTTCTCTGCTTCTCTACTTCTGTTTTCAACAGCCTCGCAGCTTCAGGCAGTGACTTAACTGCCATCAGCCCTGAAGCAGACCCTCTGCTCCAAGAGCGGGTTTTTGGAGGAGGTGTTCACTCCCATCAACGTGACGATCCAGCTGCCATGCTACTGGGGGAGCAGCACCGTGCCGTGCTGCCTCCGGCCCTGGTGGGGTGGGTGAGGGATGGAGAACTGTCCTGGGAAAGTCGCAGAGGGACCGTGGAGCTGGCTGAGCTTTGTCAAAGATCTCCACGCTCCGAAAACCTTCCTTTTCTCTTTTTGTTTTTAAAGAGTTTTAATGAAGTGTGGTCAGCAGGTGGAGGGAGGTGATTCTGCCCCTCTGCTCTGCTCTTGTGAGACACCACCTGCAGGGCTGCCTCCAGCGCTGGAGCCCCCAACATAAGGAGGACACGGACCTCTTAGAGGGGGTCCATGAAGGTGTTGGGAGGGCTGGAGCCCCTCTGCTGTGAGGACAGGCTGAGAGAGCTGGGGGGGTTCAGCCTGGAGAAGAGAAGGCTCCGGGGAGACCTTATAGCGGCCTTCCAGTATCTGAATGGTGCCTACAAGAAAGCTGGAGAGGGACTTTTTACAAGGGCATGGAGTGATAGGATGAGGGATAACGGCCTCATACTGGAAGAGGGGAGATTTAGATGAGATGTGAGGAAGAAATCCTTTGCTGTGAGGGTGGTGAGCCCCTGGCCCAGGTTGCCCAGAGCAGCTGTGGCTGCCCCATCCCTGGAGGGGTTCAAGGCCAGGTTGGACGGGGCTTGGAGCAACCTGGGCTGGTGGGAGGTGTCCCTGCCCAGGGCAGGGGGTGGCACTGGGTGGGCTTTAAAGGTCCCTTCCAACCCAAACCATTCTGTGATTCCATGAGAACCATTTGGATGTCATACAATGGGGTAACAGGGTAATCAACCCCCCCAACACTGTGCCATGAAGTAGAGTAGAGGAGCCTGGGCTTTCAATGGTCAGCCTGGGGTTCCATCACTTCTGTGGCCGTTAGAGCTGGTCCAGGCTCAGCACCCCGTCTCCAGGCAAGGAAGGATGATGTTTTTCTCCAGGCTTCTGCAAAATCTGCTGCAGTCATAACCAGTGAACATCTCAAGATGTTTCCTTTCTGTTCAGACGAGTCTGGTGGTTTTGGCTGGATTCCCACCTCTCGTCAGCTCGGGGAATGACAAGCACATATGTAGATACGAAGTGGCTCATAGCAAAGCTTTTGACATGGGGCAAGTTTCTTCCTCTCCAGGAGGGAGAAAATAAAAATGTTGGATGCTGCTGTGGGACGAGGCAGTCCCGTAACCCATTGTGCTGCCTCCAGGTCCTCCGCCCTCTCCTCCCAGAAGGAAAAACATCCTCAAGATGATTCTCAGGAACACATTTGGGAGAGATTTCCCCTGATTAGAAGCAAAGGCTTTATGGACTCTGTCTGCTTTCTTTTACAGGATGTCTTGCTCTGTCACACTCTATCCTGAAAGGGGATGTTAATAAACACCCATATGAATAATGTTCTCCCAGTATAAATCGCTACGTATTTGTGCAACGCTCATGTTAGAGACTTGGGAAGTCTCATTTCTGTCTTCATAATGTTTCCTGGAAAACTGCATAGAAGAAAACACAGCGTCCACTTTATATAATTACAAAAAGCCTGGGAACTCAATATTTAGTTTTGTTTACAGTTTAACATCCTCCTCATTGGCGAGAGACCATAATATTATTGTGTATGTGATAGACTGGAAATTCTGAAGTGATGTGTAATTTTCTTTTCTACTTCCCTTTTTGAAAAAAAAAACAGAGAAGAGGGAGCGGCACACGTTACCCGCTCACAAATGGCTAATGCTGGGGAGGCCCGTGGTAGCCATTTACCAGCAGAGAGACTGTAGAAAGGAGGAAGGTGACCTGGCTAATGAAATAGAAGAAGAAATATCAGAGGAAACTAAGAAAGAAGAAATGAAGTATCAATATAGTTTATCAAAAGCAAACCCCCTGCTTTTAAAGGGAGAGCAGGCAGATGATTAGTTAAGGCGTCAGAGAACATCCTTCAGAGAAATCTCTGTATTTATCTGGTTTGTCCTCAATTCCATCCTTCCATCTCGGGGAGAAGCCATGTCTCACGGAATTCTCTGCCAAGTCTCCGGTGTGTTCCCGAGATGTGATTTTGACATGTCCAGATCCCCCTGGGTGGATGTTACGGCTGCCGTCCTGGCGGAACTTGGATACGTGCTGTCACAGCGCTGCCACCCCCAGCCCCACCAGCGCGGGTCCCTGCTCCGGGCAGAGCTCTGCAGCCCCAGCTCACCCCGCTGGGACCCAAACCAGACGCATTCGGGCTGGATTCAGCCGGGGGGGCAGGCAGGGATGCTGGAGCCCCCACGACGCACCGCGGTGATGGGGAACGTGGGTTCCCCGGCTCCCGTCTCTTTCGCGTGGGCAGAGTGGCATCAAGCCACATCCCTTTGCTGTCCCCAGCATCCCGCCGGCCACGGGGCTCTTTGCCGGCACCTGGAGCAGGCAAACGGCCGACACACAGCTCCCGCACCAGCTCCCGGAGCCCAGAGCAACAACAGCCCCCCTCCTGCCCCGCTTTATTCCTGCGATTAGCTGAAATGCAATCAAATATCTGCAGGCAAACCATCAGAGGGCTTGGACTCCTGGCGGGTTTCCTGCCCAGGCACAGGGACGTGCTCCGAAGCCAATTTTCAGCTTATCGCCTCGCAGTGCCCCGGCAAGGGGAAGCGTCCTCGTCCCTCCTCACGTATGGGATGAGAAAAAACAACTTTTCATGGTTTTTTTTCCCCCGTCCTTTCACACTGCGCTATGCTGGAGCGCAAAGCAGCCCCACCACTTGTTTTTCAAGAGCTGTTTGCTGCCTAATTTAGGATCATCTACTTAAAAGCCTCCAGCCAGAGCTGTAAAACCCACAGCTGTGTTTTGCAGATGAGAGACTTGGGTTGGTTTCAGATCTTGTTTTTGGAAAGGCTGCCGTGGTCCTGAGCAAAAGCAACACAAATGGCATGAGTCCATCCTTTAGAGTAGCGAACCGTGAGAGCCGTGGTCCTCCTTCAGAGCTCTTGAAGGACAGAAGTCTTTCTCTGTTAATTTTGGACCTACAGACTGAAAAAAGCACCTCTTTTTTTTGTTTAACCCTTCCATTTCTGCAGCCTGTCTAGGTTTCTATCACCAACATAGCTTAAAAAAAAAGAAAAAGACAACACTTTAAAAAAAGCCCACCATGAGAAAAGGCCATTCAGGCCCAGTTACTTGGGGCTTCATCCTCCTGCTTCTACCAAAGCTGTGTTTTGGGATGACAGAGAGGATTTTTTTAGAGGGTGTCCATGTGGCACGTGCAGCCTCGAGGGACACTTCCCCTCTAGGAATAAATCACTGCTTTCAATTTTTGAATCAAGGCTTTACATCCAGATGTTTCCCCATTAGTAGGTTGGAGGGGGAGGTTGAAATTGAGAACAGAGAGTGCAATTGCAGAGGAAAACATGGACATTTACGTGTAGCTGCCAGGGTCTGGTACAGGGGGACCATGCCTGTGCTTGGGGTGAACATGTGCCAGCGGCTGCCCATACATAGAGTCACAGAATGGTTTGGGTCGGAAGGGACCTTAAAGATCATCTCGTCCCACCCCCCCTGCCCTGGGCAGGGACACCTCCCACCAGCCCAGGTGGCTCCAAGCCCTGTCCAACCTGGCCTTGAACCCCTCCAGGGATGGGGCAGCCACAGCTGCTCTGGGCAACCTGGGCCAGGGGCTCACCACCCTCACAGCAAAGAATTTCTGCCTCAGATCTCATCTAAATCTCCCCTCTTCCAGTTTAAAACCATTCCCCCCCTTCATCCTAGCACTCCATGCCCTTGTAAAAAGTCCCTCTCCAGCTTTCTTGTAGGCACCATTCAGATACTGGAAGGCCGCTATAAGGTCTCCCCGGAGCCTTCTCTTCCCCAGGCTGAACCCCCCCAGCTCTCTCAGCCTGTCCTCACAGCAGAGGGGCTCCAGCCCCAGAAGCTCCTCCTCCCATGGGGGTCAGTGGAGTACGTTTCCCTTTTCCTTTTGCCCCAAACCAGACTCTGTAGAAGATTATTTTGGGGAAGTCGCTTGATTCACCCTGTGCTTCAGGTCCCTGTTAGTAACAGGAGAAATCTCAATTCCAAAAGCAGGGGACTGTAAGGACAAAATAAAAGGGGCGGGGGGGAGAAAAGGACAAAATAAGTGGGTTGAATCGTGGGTCCTAGAGAGCTGCGGATCCACGAAGTCGGTGGTGAGGCTGAGTAAGGTCAAGGGCTGGCTGCAGAGCTGTGCTGCTGACACCGGCCTGGTGCAGAGCTCCCCGTGCCCCTCTGGCTCCTCCTGGGACGAAGCTGCCGTGATACCAGCATCTGGCAGCTGCATCCCCCCCAGGGGACAGCTCGGCTACATCACTGTGAGTGACCTCGCTGGAGATGGGTCCCAGTTTCTATAGACTGGGGCCAAAACAATTGAGATGAGCAGGGCAGCCAAACAGCAAAGGTGATGGAAACTAAGGGTGATTAGCTCTGAGCTGCTCAAGACTCTCATAGTTTTCTTATAACCGCTGCCCAATCACTCCACATGGGAGAGTCTTCGCTTGAGCAGAGATTTGGAAGGACATTTGCTCCAAGCAATTTGAGCAGGGATTTGCGCTGGGGTTTGAGCCCCACTGCGGTGATCACTGATCTTGGTGGCAGAGCCAGAGATACGTCTGCAAACTTCAAAAAAATTCAAAGGGTGATAGAAGTTGATGATATCTCCACCTCTGGCCCAAAGCCCCCCCAGATGTACAGCACTGAGCTGCGTTGGCCTGGGGCATAGCCACACTGGGTCACATTTTGGCTCTCTAGAACCCAGCTGAGCTATAGGTTCTCAGGTAGGAAGAGGCAGCATGGATAACATCTGCTCTCCTGACCTGCCCTGGCCAGGAACCTCCCCTGCTGACTTCTGCTAGCAGCTCCTCTCCTTTAGAGGCCTGGTGATGGCTCTAGGTTCAGTTTTGCTTCTAGGCAGGAGTCATCGTCTGCACAATTAACTCTTTTAACTCCTGCAGTAAACAGCAGTGCTGCAGAAGATTGGCCCCACATGTCACCATCACACTGACTATGGTCTGCGAGACACCAGAAACCCCTCAGCAGCAGCCAGGGCTCCAGATACGTAAATAAAGCAGAGGAGAGGAGAGTGAGTGGTTTGGGCCGTCAGCAGCAGGGACAAAAAGCTGTAAGTGAATGTTCAGCTTGGTTTTTCCTTGCTTAACACAAGGGAGACACCCTGGTAGGGGATGGTGAAGTTCCAAACCAGGTGGCATCACAAAGGTTTGGAACCCTCATAGAGCCATAGAATGTGCTGGGTTGGAAGGGACCTCTAAAGGCCATCGAGTCCAACCCCCCTGCAGTGAGCAGGGACATCTTCAACTAGATCAGGTTGCTCAGAGCCTCATCCAGCCTGGCCTTGAATGTCTCCAGGGATGGGGCCTCCACCGCCTCTCTGGGCAACCTGGGCCAGTGTCTCACCACCCTCAGTGTAAAGAAATTCTTCCTAATGGCTAATCTAACCCTGCCCTGCTCTAGTTTAAAACCATTGCCCCTCGCCCCATGGCTCCCCTCCCTGACCCAGAGTCCCTCCCCAGCTTTCCTGGAGCCCCTTTAGGGACTGGAAGGGGCTGGAAGGTCTCCCCGGAGCCTTCTCTTCTCCAGGCTGAACCCCCCCAGCTCTCCCAGCCTGTCCTCCCAGCAGAGGGGCTCCAGCCCTCCCAGCATCTCCGGGGCCTCCTCTGGCCCCGCTCCAACACCTCCGTGTCCTTCTTGTGCTGAGGGCTCCAGAGCTGGACACAGCACTCCCGGTGGGGTCTCACGAGAGCAGAGTAGAGGGGCAGAATCACCTCTCTGGATCTGCTGGCCGCGCTTCTTTTGATGCGGCCCAGGATGCGACTGGCCTTGTGGGCTGCAAACGCACATTGTTGGCCCGTGTCCAGCTTTTCACCCACCAGTATCCCCAGGTCCTTTTCCGCAGGGCTGCTCTCTACCACGTCATCTTCCATCTCGGCTGAGCTTTCGGGGCAGGAACGTTGTAGTTAAAGTCAGCATTGCTGGGGCTCTGGGACAGTCCGGGTGTTTGCTCGAGGCCAGCTGCAGCTCTTCCTCCTACAAGAGCTAGGACTTCCCTATAGGAGCTGACCCCAGATCCATGAATTTGAGCCAGCCCTATTCAATGAAAAGAATCAGGGCTACTAGAACAAGGGCTGGGGCAAGCTGAAGACTCTCAGCATAGGGGTGATGATGAGGCAACAGAGACAGCAGCTGGGGCATTAAAAGTCAACCTTCTCCTGGACAACATCTCCTGAACCCTCAGTCCTTGCCAGGACTTGTTCCTTGAAGGCAATCGTTATCCTAATATTGCTATGGAGAGCACCAAAGGCCATCGGTAGGTGACAGTCCATCATGCTACACACATCCAGTGGAGAGAGCAACTAGGAGCAGCTTGGGGACGCAGCTGGAGCTACCATCAGCCATAACCACAAGCTGATTCACACCAGTGACACCCACTACCATGTCTGCCACCACACATTCCAGCAAGTCCCCCCAAACACCAATGGTGGCCCACCAGCTGAGGCAGCCACAGGTGGTGGCTCAGAGGCAGATGGACCTCTGCCTCCCACAGCAAACCCAGATGAAGAGGCATTTCACAACCCTCAGGTCATGCCAGCATCATGAGGTGATGAAGGCCAGATCCCTCTGGAAGGATCCATTCCTTGTCCAGCCTCCTGCCCATGCTCCTGGGAGGAGACACTCCGCAACTGGAATGGCTGATGCAGGGAGGTTGCTCCAGTACGGTCAGGGGCTGGTGGCACTTAGCTGGAACCAAGAACCCCTACACGGGAAGGTGGGTGGCTGGGCACTGCCACCCTGACCATCTCTGTGGCTGGATTTGAAGCTGTGAGCAGGAGGCTGGAGAACCTGGAGACATCCCTGTGCACAGGGGGGAACCGGCGTGTGAAGGGGCTCCGTGGAGAGCCTGGAAACAAGTCACTCGGTGCCACCACCCATCACAGCATCACCAGGGGATGCTGCTGCTCTCCAAGCCTGGCATTTCCCCAGGACTTGGAATAACGACCACCTTTCCTCCACTCCCCGTTCTTGGCCAAAGCTGGTGCAAAGAGGCGTCCAGCTGCCCAAAGAGGCTTCTCTGGCAGGGCAGGACCCTTTGGACCTCCAGGGACTGTTTGCCCACCAGCAGGGCTCCCCAAATATTTATCAAGGAGGATGTATGTGAGCACCCTCCCTCCTGCACCCCTTCTTTGGGCACACGGGTAACCAGCCCCACGGTGGTCCAAGCCCAGCTGCTGCTCTCGGTGCCGGCAGCTGCCAGCCCGGGTTCAAGGCTTCATTAAACAATGCTAATAAATACTTTATTTACCAAAACCACATTAAAATACTCTTAAGACTGTCCCATCTTGCTGGGTCCCTTTGGCAGCAGCTCACAGCTTGAGGATCCCAGAGAAGGCGTGGAGAGCTCACGCAGCAGCACCAGCTTCATGGCCAGCAGGACCTCGCGGTGGCTGAGGTGGCTTCTTCTGCCGCAGCGGGACAGCCGGGTGGCCTCCAGCGCCACGTCCCCGAGCAGCCGGGGGCTGCCCAGCCAGGCCAGGGCGGCAGCCGCCAGGCAGGAGGCTCCAGAAGACCACGTCTACAAGGAGAGCAACCATCAGCACAGGCATCTGTAGGGCAGGACAGCTTGGGGAGCTGCCTGCAGGCATAGGTCAGGCAGAGCTCCCCCAGCCCCAGCCACCACACCTTCAATTTAAGTCAAAAACCTCCAGATTCAGCTGACGCGTGAGCATCCAAACTTGGATACGTGGATGACCAAGCTGAGCTTGGCAAGCAGGTGGTTGACCCAAGGTTGGGGTGACCCAAGCCCAGTTGGGACGTACCTGGTTTAGCAGCTTGTGGATGTAGGTGGAATAAGCCACCTTCTTCTTCTGCCTGCGGGGACGGAGGCAGAGGAGGCTCTGCCAAGCGCACCCAGCCGCTGCCTTCCTCCTCAGCGGGACGGGGGTGTCGTGGTCCATCATTGCTGCCCGCGCTGGTTCAACCCACGCTTGTGCGGTGCCAACACCTCCACTGAGAGCGAGCAGAGCGTGAGCCCCAGCAGCAGGACACCGGGCACCTCCACCCCACGTCTACCCAGGTAATTAGCATCATGCAAATTAAGCACTCATAATAACACAAAAACCACTCAGCATCTTTCATAAAACAAGAGCAGAAAACACCACACCCCCCCAGCCCCGGGAGCCAAAGACACCAGAAAAGCAACACACAAATTGGGGTATTTGGGGGTGATTCCCCCCCAGCTCACCTCCAAGAGCTGCCCCAGCCTCCCCCAGGAGCAGGCAGGGGAGCAGGCAGGGGCTGCTGCCTTTAACTGGGGGGACTCATTGCCTTCACCTGGGGGCTGCAGCCCACCGGGACCCACCAGGGTGGGAGGATGGGGATGGGGGACGAGGGACAAGGACCTCCGGGGGGAGGGACAAGGGACAAGAACAGGGGTGGCCACACCCCCTCCCCCCTGCCCCCCCCCCTCCCCAGGCTCCAACACCCAAACCAGCAATTCTTGCCCAAAAATGCTCTTTGGGGTGAGGCTGTGCCTGCTCCTAGGCTCCCCCTGCCCTTGTTGCCCTAATTAGTGTCATTAATCTAATTAGCTCGTGGTGGCAGGTTCTGGGGTGGTACCAGGCCTGGGGGGGATTCTGCATTAACTGGGGGGTTTCTGGGGGTTCTGTAAGCGCCAGAGGGTCTGGGAGGGCACCCGGGGGTGCTGGGGGCAGGATCTGGCCCTGCACGGTGGGATCTCGGGGTGAGTGGGTGTCCCCTGGGTGCAGGATCTGGCCCTGCCTGGGGGGTCCTGGGATGGAAGGGGGGTCCCCAGGTGTCCGGTGGGATCCTGGAGGGGGGTTCCCCTGGGGGCAGGATCTGGCCCTGCACTTTGGGGTCTTGGGGTGGGGGCTCTCCTGGGTGCAGGATCGGGCCATGCCCACTGGGATGGAGGGGGTCCCCAGGTGCAGGGTCTGCCCCTGCCTGGTGACGTCCCAGGGTGGCTGGGTGTCCCCACCCCATCCTTGTGGGATTCCCATGAGGTGCAGGATGCAGCCCCCCCGTGCTGGGGGGTTCCCCTCGATGCAGGATGCAGGCCCCTGTGCTGGTGGGGGGGGGGTCTCCCGGGTGCAGGATGCGCCCCCCACCGTACTAGTGGGGTTCCCCTGCATGCAGGATGTGCCCCCCGTGTTATGGGGGTCCCCCGGGTGCAGGCTGCGTGTCCCCCCCCTGCTTGGGAGGGTTCCCCCAGTTGCAGGATGCGGCCCCTCATGCTGGGGCAGGTCCCCCGGGTGCAGGATGGGACCCCCCTGTCCTTGTGGGGTTCTCATGCGGTGCAGGAAGCGGCCCCCCCTGCTGCTGGGGGGGAGGAGGTGTTCCCCCAGTGTCAGAATGCACCCCCCCGTGCTATAGGCGTCCCCCGGGTGCAGGATGCGACCCCCCCTGTCCGTGTGGGGTTCCTACGCGGT
>VYZM01000581.1:72636-85948 GCA_013398915.1 Dromas ardeola
CTTCTTCCCCCCGCTTCTTTTCCCCCCTTCATGGAGGAGGTTGGGGTGTGGGGAGGGGGCTGCGCTCTGCCGGCTTAGTGAGCTGAAGCGGCGCGGCGCTGAGGGGACGGTCGCCCCCTCAGTCCGCCTGGCCTCGGCCCCCCCCCCCATGCCAGCTCCGCTGTGAGGGGGGCCGGACACCACGGCAGAGCATCCCAGCACCAAAGAGAGGAATTTTCTATAAAACTGAGACATTTCAGAGAGCTAAGTGAGCCCCAGCGTGGTCTCAAGGAGCACCAAGCTCAGCCTTCGCGCCCGCGCGGAGTTTTCTTTGCCAAACCTCCCTGATCTCCTTCAGCCCCCACCTCACACACCGCCCCTCGAACAGGTACCTTGCCGTTGACCTGCGTGCAAAGTTGAGAGAAGGGTAAAAGGAAAAAAAAAAAAGAGCAATAGAAGTCACCAAGTCCAAGGTTGCTGCAGCCCCGCAGGAGCGTTTACAGCCGTTGACCCGGTGCAGAGTCACTGCGTTAACGTTTTGTGATCTTTATAGTTTTATTTCCCTTCTAGAGCCGATGGGCTTCGGGAAGATCTGCGTTTTCATCCCTGTTTTCTCTGTGAATTAGCACTAAATCCTGGGCAGCACTGATAGAGAGGATAGCCGGCGGGGACCCTAAGTCTGCGGCTGTCTCTCGCTTTCCGTTATAAAAGATTCATGGGAGCTCCTCCCGATAAACTCTTATGCCCCTGCTTGTGCAAGGATTTGATAATTACCAAAGGGATAAAAATGGGACTTATTGGCTGGGTCCCCCCCATTCCCCCCCCCCAGTTTTTCTCGGGCTTTACTGGCTGTTCCTCTCCTGCCACTTGTGTTCTGGAGATGGTTGAAATCAGTAACTTCTCAGCCCGTGCCGTTGTTGGGATGCACCCGAGAACGGCTCTGGCAATAGCCATGGGAGGAGAAGTGGGCTAACCTTCCTCAGCGGGCATAAAACTACTGAGGAGGGAGAAAATTAAGCTCTTTCAGGCAATTGTGATGTCTCCTCTGGGTGAAATCTGTAGATACTGAGGTCTGGCTGCATCAGCCTCTGAGTGCTCAGGAATCTTTGTGCTACACAGCTAACTACCAGGGTGTACCCCTCTGCTCTGGTGCTGCAAGGTTGGGGCTCAGATCCTGATGGTGCGAGATATAATAATAACAACCGGCTTATTTGATACTATTTTTTCTTTTCTATTTTGGATTTCTATTTGGGTGAGGAGGGCATTTGTATATAAATACTAAGAAAAACATAATGTGAAGAGTTGAGCTTTGAACATGAGGAAATGTCAGATTTAAACAAATTTTGCGGTGCCTCTCAAAGCTTAAATTTGCTTCTCATTTGTGCACGCCGTGACACTCTAATTGTATTACAAAGGGTTTACAAACAAAGTCATTGTAACTAGCAGGAAACTTGCACGTAACAGTTTGTTCTTGGGGATTTTATTGTTTGGTTAATGTGTACTAGAAATCGAAGTGAAGTATTGGAAATGGATTGTTAGGTAACTTAAAAATGAATGTAGCATGTTGGTTGCATTTAGGAATCAAATTAATTAATTGAGAGGTGCCTGCACTGGTAGACTTTGCTAATTTTGCCTGCCTAAGGATGTTGTCGGACATCCCTGCGCTATCTAATACATCATCAGGTGTCCCTCTAACACTGGTACCTTGGTCACTGGTACTCAAAACTCAAACTCCGGTTTCTTTTGCATGAGAACCTGTGCGTTGCTTTGGCCGCTATCTGCAGTTTGCAGGCAAAGTTCTGCCTGCGCTTCTAAGTTGTCTTGTGTCTGTGCTGTGGGCAGCATAATCTTTTGTTTAAAAAAATTTCATGCGGTTAATTTTTCTAACCTTGGTGCTGTCATCCCCTGCCTTTAGGTTTGTCTGCGCTGGGACATTTGGGAAAGCGAATCTGAATGTACCAAAAGTGTGGCTTTTCAGTAAAATTGCTAAACTCTGCCAAGCCCTGCTTGACGTTGCTGGTAGAGCAGTGGCCCTGGCCTGCTGACCCAGCTTCGCTCCTGGTGTTACTTGCTTCTCTTATTTTTGCTGCTTCAGAGATGGTAATTAACTCCCGCTGTTGATAGATTTTAAATGGTGTCAGACCCAAATTACACCCGACATTTTGACCTGTTCAAGGGTTGATTATGTCACGTTGTGTTTTGTCACGTTGCGTAGATGGCACGAGTCGCCTTTGTGCTCGTCACGTGCTGAGCAGAATGGAGAAATTGTTGCTTCTCCGTCATTAACTTCAAGTGATGGGTTTGTTCGGTTTACACTTGGATGGGCTCCACCCTATTCCATAAATCCAGCTTTCTGCCAGAGCTATTTTTGTTCGGGGTCACTGGCTGACCCAAGACGGGTTGTGCTGGATTTAGTTCCCAAGTGAGCCCAGATGTGGGTGGAATTGAAATCATACCAGTTTCGGTGCATGCAAGGATATTTCCCCAAGGATGTCTCTAGTGGGAAAAAGAGAAATGGTGAAGTTGCACTTTTCATTACTCTAATATCTGAATTTAGTGGTGTTGACAGGGGCTGGATTAGTGTGGCTGGTTTGTTTGTCGAGGTGAATACCTGCGTGGGCAGGTGGATGGATGCAATGTGAATTTACTACCTCATTTCCTAAGTGCTACGCTTCATGCCCTGTTGTTTGTAGTTTCGTGTAGTGATTCAGCAAGGATATCATAGTGTTAGTATTTTTTCATGGCCATGTCTTGCAGCTATTTAATAAACTGGCCATTTCATGCGGACACTCAAGCAGTCACTGCATGTTACACATTAATTGTAAATAAAAGTCATCCGGTCCTTGAATTCCTTAGTTCTGAGTGGGCTTCGTACCAGCATCTGGTTGTGATTCTTAGTCATCAGAATAATTAGAAAAAAAAGCAGGACTATTGGAACAGCTAGTGTGGATTCAGTAGCTAGATTTGTTTCTTTATAGAAAACCTCCGAAGCTCTAACAGATAGTTGTTCCTTAAGTGGTTGTAAGTATGAATTATTACAAACAGCCGTATTTGAGCAGTTTGCACTTGAGCAGATAGTCTGGCGTTCCCTTTAATCAGCCCCCCGTTAACCTTTATGGGCGGGTTGATTACTGCAGTAGTAGTTGGCATTTCAATTCCTATCGCAGGATGTAAGATTAATTGAAAGACTCCTTAAAACAGGGAATCTTCTTAATGTCAAACAGCTCTCAGGTCCCCTCACTGGCAATCAAGGGCTAGTATTTAGCTGTGCTTCGACTGTAACTCGCCTGTAATCTAAGGGAGAACGTCCTGCTCTGGATTTGTTAAAACACTTCCATTTCAGTGGGTGGTTTTGACTTAACGTGACTGTGACTATTCCGCAGCAGGTGGAGCGAGCCGGTGCTTGTGGAAAGGGAGCAGCGGTCTCGCAGGAGTTGCTAACGTTTTGCAGAAATTGTGGCGTAGGTGAAACTTGTGGTGTGAACGTCTGTGTGAGAGAAACATGCAACTGTACATCAGCTCATTTTTCATCACGCCATAATGAAAATTTCAAATGATAAAAGTTATCATTTTCAATGTACTTCCTTGTAAGGAAGAGGGCGAGAAGGTTATTTTTCACATATATGAAGTGTTCCATTTTATATATGATTCCTTGTATTATCCTGCAAAGACCACTCATTGTACTATGCTGTACAACTAGCATTTATCTTGATAAATGAATCAAAACTCAGAGTTTTAAAAATGGTATTTACGGCATGCAAAGTGGTAGCTTGATTTCTTGAATTACCTGTTGTGCAGTTTTAGTGATAATTTCAGGAAGAACTCCAGATTGGCTTCTCCTTGCAAGGTCTCCAATGCTTTGCAGGGGAGTAGGAGGTGATCCCTGCCGTGCCGAGCGGTGAGGTGATGTGGGGGCCCGACTGTGGATAAACCCAATGCTTCCTAATAACTGTAAGTGGAAAGTAGACAATGATGTATTGCAGCGCAGGGTAGTGTTCAGCGTAGTCCCTTATGAGCTGTGTGCTCAAGGTCTTTCTGTTCTCACATCTAATTCGTGAGCAGGTGCTACTTGACTCATCTTTTCCTGATTTCTGGTGAGCTGCTCATTTTTCATAAGCATTGTGCAAATCCCCTCCTGGGAACATAATAGATCTTTGTCGCCATTATTAAAGAATTCAAGGATGCGTGAAAGGAAGACTGTGAAAGCACATGGGTAAGGTGTAATGATCGTTAAAAGAACTTTGGGTTGTTTTCCTCTTTTTTTAACTAGTTCCAGCATGGAACCCGATGTCGAAGGCTGTCCTTGCTGCTCAGATAGCTCCTGGTCATCCCAGCCCGCCTGAGCCTGAGGATGTGGTGCGAAGAGCTACAGTTAATCGTCCTTGCAGTTGTCTCCTTGCACACATTGTGATTGCTGAGCTCTTAAAGCAAACACTTAATAAAAACACAGCTCTGCATTTAGTTAAAATACGCAAAAGTGTTTTTTATACTGTTTCTCAACTACTTCTTACAGTGCAAACACCAGCATTTTCAAAGCTATCCTAAATAAAAGCAACAGTGCTAAATTCCTATTTATTGCAGATATTTTTGAAAGATAATATTGTTAAGATTAATAATATTTTTGGTATCAAGAATCTGTAAAGAAAATCTGTTTCTCCTTTGAAAATTTTCTGTAAGTGTTTGCAGTGCGGGGCAGGGTGAGGCGTAGGCTGTAGTCCTATAAAAAGGTTGTAGCAAACTGAAACAGGGAATTGGGCTTCAAATGCTGCAGGGCAGTATCTGGAAGGGATTTTCTTGAGACAGTTGTGTGTAGGCTATATCATTCGAACCTCTTTTTCTTCTGGATGATGTAGTGGGTTGAGTCTGTAGTATCTGACAGTCTTTAAAATGATCTGGTTTGTGTTTTGGATGACTGATGTGAATAGCTGTTAGCCTCTTGGCTTTACAGCACGCTCCTTTTGGATGTATAGACTTCATAATTGCCCAGGTGACCTGAAAAGAAGATAGAATCCAGTTGTCAGCAGCCCCTTTCAGTAGGTGATACCAAAGGATGGGGTTTTTTGTTTGTAAATATACAGATATTTACTCATCTCGCAGCTCTGAAAGGCCAAAGTCCTCTTCTGCAATTTAGTATCCTCTAGATCTGGAGACTGGGTTATTTTCCGTTTATCTGCCCTCAACGGGTCTGGCAAAACATGCACAAGGTCTGGGGCTGACCAAACGCTTGACTTTGTTCCTGTCTTCAGGGGATCAGTGTCCCCATAAATACATTAGAAACAATTCTTTCTCAGCAGATTTGTGGATCATTGATAGCATTTGAGTCTTCATCTATAAAACACCCTTTCTGCTCTTCTGTTGACTTATCTTAATTAAAGTGTTGGAGCAAAGGAGTGCTGTCTATATTGTCTTGATGTTTTTACACTGGCTTTCTTATCTTTTGAGCACCATCTTAAACATTCATATTTTTGGTTGAAGTTGTGGTGGGAGAGGTTTGGCTTCACACTAGTTAGTAAAGCGTCTTTAATCCTGGCAGAGGAAATATTATGTGAATGCGTAGTTTCATTTGTGCTTTTGGTAATGAAATATTCATGCTTAATAAACAAGCTTTTCATGCCTTTAAGCCATTTTAATTTCCTCATTTTAAATAGATATGAATATTTGAATTGTTCGTGTGGTGTTGAATTAAAAAGCTGCTGGGAACAGTCTGCATTCTTCTTCCCGGAGAGGGGTGCCTGCCACCGCGGGCGCTGCAGGACGCTCCTCACTGCTGCTCGGACAGTCAGCAGTTAAGTCTCATCAGCTCTTCTTGGCTTCTTCGGAATCGCCCAGCTTGCAGAGAGCTGTCTTGTGTCAGAATTCGGAATGAATGGAATGAAAATTCCCCTTAGTCCATCAAAATTTGACTTACGAGCTTGGACAGGGTCCAGCGTGATCTTCGTAGATGGAAAAGGCCATCGATCTCACTTAAAAAGCAAATCCGAACTACACAAGTAGCAAAAGGGAGGCTCAAGGCCAGCTTTCTGGCTTCTGCAGGGACTTGCCGTTCGGCTCATGGAAAGCGACAGCTGCTACAGGTGGGGTCTGTGTTTCCTGACAGCGTTGCCATGAACGGAGCATTGAATGAGATGATGTCCCGCATGGAATTTGTTTTGCCTCCATATGTGGTGAATTTATATAGTTTGACTGAATCTTCTTTTGCACATCTGTCCTCCCCTGACTTATGAATACCTTCTTTTCTCCGAGTGAAATTTTACAGTAGTCTTTTTATAGCAGTGTGGGTGAGGTAGTGTTTAATAATTCTAACACATGGGTGTTGAATAATGTACGAGGTCAGATTTATGAATGAGATTAGTCTTTCAGGGTACCTTACAGTTTTAAATTCTTAGGCTGGTAATGCTGTGCACCAGACCTGCTGGTCCTGGCTTGTCAGCTGATGCAGAGCTGCATTTATGGTACTTGTCAGAGCACAGATAGCAACATTTAATTGTAGGTAGGTAGCTAGCAGCAAGCTGAGGAGGCACATTCATGTCACATGGTGTCAAGCCCTACAGAATCCGTTCTGTAACCAAAACTATTTTGAATAGTTTTTGAAATTGGCTCAATAGGAGATGCTCCTCATTGCGTCTTTTTTAAATAAATGATTTTTTTCTGCTATTTACACAAAGGATATCTACCAAAAGTCAGCTGGTAATTTAGGAATTCCTCAGCAGCCTTTTTGCTTTCATCCTTGCCTCTTCTCTGCAATTATTTTGTAGATTCTGATGAAGTAATATGGGTCCTGAAGATCCTTAGAGCGGGCAGTGCATCTGTTTGTGATACTGTGAAGTAGAATCCTGTTGTTGTTTTTGTCTACCATGCTTGTATAACCTGCATCATTTTAACTGAAGTTATCACCGCCTTCTAATTTTCACTAGCTAAAGGTCAACTTTAAGATCTGCCAAATTCTTACACTAAATATTAGCTAATATTTCCAATGAGTCTTGTGGTGGCCTTTAGTCAAGAGTCCTTTGTACTGACTTCTGTTTAAAAATGTACCTCTTCAGATTGTTTTATTAATCTACTGTTCCACCGACCCCTTGCGTTCCTTTTGGGCTGAGCAAGCTTTTACACTACCTGAATGTTTCTCCTTTAGTTGCACTTACTCAAATTCCTTTTGGAGATGCAGATCTCGCTAGCTATTTGCCTGTTACATCACCGCTCTTCTTTCTCAGTCCCTGGGTCATGATTGCATCTTTTTATGGAATGAAGAAATTTGGGGCGGGGGAAGACAGCAGATTTGCCTGTAAGTGTTAAATTAGGGAGCTGTGCGTCCCTTTGAAGCAAATGCTCATTTCCAGTTTTCAGAAGCAGACGTGCAATTTCTAGAAGATACCTGTTCCTTTCAGGGCTTTTTGGTCAGACCTGATGAGATCTCAGCTCACACTACTGCTATCGTGTACCAATGTTCCTGTCTCTGTCAAACAGACCAGGAGGGGAAGTAACTTTTCATTGTGGTACTTTCAAATGCTAAGGGAACAACTTAGGTATGAGGCAATTCTATCTTTAGGAGTGAAAAAGGGGCATTAGATAAATTTAACCTGTTGAAAAGACTTTTTTTTTTTCTTCAAATCTAAACCATTAAATTGTTCATCAGATAACCTTTACGTTTTCTTAGGAATGAGTGTTTTTTTCATTCCTGGGATTTGTTTCAACTCTGATGTCCCTCTCACCTGGCCTGTGTGGGGCCTGGCTGCTGCACGGGACAGCGGACTGGTTCTCTTTGTGAGTAGTGAGTGGTTTGAGTAGATAACAGATAACATCTTGCCACAGCCCAGCAGTGAGGAAAGCTGAGGTAGGAAGAGGGGGTATCATGTAAAAACCTTTAAATAAAACAGATAAGCCAGAGGACCCACCCCCATTGTCACAGATGGTCTTGCAGTGCTCTACTTCTCAGGCTCATCAGTAAAGTGGGAGTAGTGCTGGGGCATAACCAGTCTGTTCATGCTTTAACTCTTGATGGTGATGGTACTTTCCATTCTGCCTCCCCTTAATTGCAGAGCATTTTTTCTGTGCAGACTTTAAATTTTCTCCTTGAACAGTGTTGGAATGTTTGTGTATCGCCACTGTTGCGTTCTGTCCTGTTTACCTGTCTGCTGAAGCGTTTTGCAGCACGCGTTTCCTGGTCGCTGTGATGTTGCTAAGCCATCCCTTCTTGATTTAGCAGTTGGCAGTGGTCTGTCCTGTTGCTGCCATTTGCCTGCTTTGGTCTCCCAGCCTTGAGATGTGTGCAACTTCAGAGAACAGCTAGTGTGTTGGCTGTTGGGCTGGTCTGATCCACAGCATTCTTTCCAGAAAAATGTACCATTGGCTGCTGGGTAAAAAAATGGCATTAAACCAGTTACATGGTCCCTAGAGAGCCGCTTACCTGCCATGATATCATTTCTCATCCTTGGATGTTTCTTGCTGTACTCCAGGGTGTCCGTTGTTGCCTCTCACTGTCCCTCTGAGAAGTGTTGTCCCACCTGACCGTTCCTTTCTCCTCTCGCTGACTGTCTGGCTATATTTTTATAATTGCAGTAGCCTCTTGGTCATCCTTGGTGACTTCTCTCTCTCCTCTTGCCTTCAGTACCTTCTTTGTACAGATGGACACCTCTGCCCAGCGTTTCCCCTTTGCTGAAGTGTCTGTTCACGTGCCTCCAGCTCTCCCAATGCGGAGATGTCTGATCGTGGTGTGATCTTTTCAGCCTTGCCCAGTGAATCCGCTGGAGTTCCCTTGGGCTGGCGCGAGGGAGCTCTTCTGGACAGCAATTCACTTGTGCTGCCTGCACCGTCTGACCCACTCCTTTCTAGGCCTTTGCATTCAAAGTCAAATGTTGGTATTTTCCCCTATAGTGTGTCAGACCCAAGTCTGAGCTACACACAGAGCTAAATCTCTTGTCTAGAGTCACCTTCACGCTGATTTTTCTGATCGCTCCTTGTTTTACACCTTGGCAAACCCCCCTTTCCCACATGTGCTTGTTGAAAGTCTATCTACAGGGGTGATTTTTGCTTTCTGTTTTATCTCCTTCACCTATCTCTTTGCCTCTTTCACATTTGACCTCAGAAACACAGCTTATCTCCTTCCAATGTTTATCAGTTTCTCCTGCAGCACTGATCTGTTAACATGTTTGTCTGAGAACTTTCTGACGAGCATTTGTGTTCTTTTCCCTCAGTTGCTCCTTTTGGCATGGAAGAAACGCCATATAAATTTCAACAAAGACAATGCCTCCTCCTTAAATGTCTAATTTATGAAGCCTACACAAACTTTGTCATGGTAGGAGGTTTGGTATGCTGTAACCGCTGATTATCGTGTTGATCTGTTGAAGTAGTTTCCCGATTCCATACTAGATCTGTGCCCGGGGGAGTTCGTGTTCTTTTGGGTCTGGACAGAGCCTGGCCCGATGCTATCCTATCTGAGGTGTTCAGGTAGAGAATAATTTGATTGTAGTGTCATAGAATCATGGAATCACAGAATGTGTTGGGTTGGAAGGGACCTTTAAAGGTCATCTAGTCCAAACCCCCTGCAGTAAGCAGGGACAGGGTCATGATCTGTTCCTGTTTAAGGCTGACCTAACTTAATTTGTGAAGCCTGAAGGCTCACTACATCTTCCTGGGAAATTAAAAAAAATAAAATAAAAAAAATAATGGAGCTTTGTGGCAGGACTCTGCAATCTGTGGTATATAATGTGCTGCAAGAGGTGATGTTTAGTTTAGTGCATCTAACTCCATCTTCAAAGTTTTTGCCTGTACACATGCAATCTCGCACGCTTTACTTATATCAAGCCAACTTAAGCGGTGTTCTGCTGGAATTTCTCATGACCTTTGGATAAGTCTTCTGGAGTGGGGCTCCTGATGAAAAGGTTTTTGGTCTCTTTCTGCTATAGAGCAGGTGTACATTGCTGTCCCTCAAATAAATGAGGGGACATTTGAGGCACCAGCTGAAACTTTCTGAAAAGGTTCCCTTTTAGTATCTGTCTTCCATTATAAGCATCAGGCTGGTCAGTGCCTTCATCATTATACTGGGTATTTATTTATAGTGCCCAGGGCAAACTCGCAGTAGGGAAACTAAATGGGGCTCGAGCAATTTACTGCACGGTTCTGTCCAGGAAGCAAAACAGCCAAAGACTAATGAGAACCCGTATTTTAACAGCTTACTATATGGTAGCGAAGGCTGTCTCACAATGAATAGCAAAGAAAAACAAACTAAAACAAAAAAAAAATCTCCCCACTGTATGAACAGCACGGCTTTCTTTTGGCACAGCTTCTCTATGGTATATTGAGGTGGTAAAATCTGGCATGTTGGCCTGCAAAAACGCCAGTGGCTGTAAAAGCCTTTACATCACGGTTATCAAGAGCACAATGAAGCTTTCATGTGGCTAGACATCTTTTAGATGTTTACAGTAAAACTTTTGCTTTTATTCATATTGCTAAACTTCAACTAAATAGGTTATTTTGTTTACAAGAATGAATGGTAAAGTAAGTTTCACCTTCAAAGGAAAGTCAAGCTACTGTTGTTTGAAGGCTTCTCTTCCCATGCACTGTTTATAAAGCAACTGGATACTGAGTTTATAAACTTCCAAGGCTAGAAATAGTGCCTTCCACTTCTTAATACCAGCTGATTTGGTGCTTTGTTCCTTCTTGATCCTGGATGTGAAGACCAGGGGAACGAATGAAAGAAGACTCAAAGAGGTCTCAGTATAACTTAGGCCTCCAGAAAAGTCCCAGAATACCAGACCCTGAGCACCAGGAGGCTGTGAGGGAACTTGCTTAGAAAACTTGTTGCCCCTGCATACTGCCGAGAATATACTCTCTCGTTTGCTTCTCAAATGATCGGAAAGAGGAAAGACGCCGTGCTGCTTTTCCTTTTGCTTGCAGGGACGTAAGTAACCCCAGTATTCTTTTAAAGCTGGATGTAAACAGCTCCTTGGAACAGTAGCTATTAAACTTTGTTGAAAAGTGCTTAGCAATGACAAAAAAATGTTATTTCCGAAAGGATTTCTGTAGCACTGAAGGTTTTTTTTTGCAAACGAAACTCCAAATTTACCACAAAAATGTCCCTGTAACCTCTTATAATTCAAAACATATTACTTGCTTTTCAAAAGCACAGGCAAATTACCAGGGAGACTTTCTAAAATAAGACTGAGGGTTAGATGTATAACTTTGTGGACAATGCTTCTTGATAATAAAGTGTTTCCTTTTTTGAGTTTCGTCTGTGTTGCAGTAAGAAAGTAACTTTGCTTTCTGTGGTTTATGTACTGACCTGTTTTAGGTGTAGAGAACACTAACGATGTTTGTGTATGCCTGCAGGCATGGGTATATAAAAAGGAGTATATTTGTTTCCCTTTTTTTCCTATTAAATGTAGCATTTATGTCTCTAGCAAAACAAACAATAGAAATCTTGTCTTCGTTTGTTCTTGTTTTTTGGGCCGTAGTGCATCGTGGCTTTCAGGGATGCAGACATTCCTAAACTAGACATCTCCAGGCTCTGGCAGCTAATTCTCTGAATCTTTATTAGTTATACTGAAGTTAAACCCCTGTGAGGAAACGCCAAGAAAAAGCAGATATGTGTAAACCGTTTTAAGCCTGGTATAAAACTATACAAGCTGGGCTTGATAGGAAACTGAAGGCAAGTTGAACAGTTTTGAAATAATTGGGAATATTTTGCTTAATTTTTCCAATCACTTGATAGAAAACGTGTTTTCCATTAAGGGCTTACATTTTTGGAGACTTAAAGGGGGGCTGCTTATTGTCAAAATGAGTCTTGTTTTTAACCAAAATATTTTGTCTGCCTTCTTTCCTTTTAGGGACTGTCACTCCATTGCTGGGGTTCTGGAGGGGTGGCTGGTGCCAATTGGTCACCCCGAGTGCCTGAAGCGATGGGTGTTGTGGGGTTTGGGTGCCAGTCAGTCACCCCGAGTGCCTGAAGCGATGGGTGTTGTGGGGTTTGGGTGCCAGTCAGTCACCCCGAGTGCCTGAAGCAATGGGTGTTGTGGGGTTTGGGTGCCAGTCAGTTACCCCGAGTGCATGAAGCGATGGGTGTTGTGGGGTTTGGGTGCTGAGTGCTCCTGCCCCGAGGAGCAGAGGAGCACTGAGCTTCCAGTGGGTAGGTAGAAGTATGAAAGCCAGGAAAGCGTGATGGTGGACACTTACCCTGCTATCTGTATCATCCCCCGTCATGCAGGAAACAAGTAGCAATGGAAATCTCAATGTTTTAATTTACTTAAAAAATGCCCGATTGTTTTTTTCCTGCTTTTCTGTTGGGTTTCTGAATCTTTGATCCTCTCTTGGAGGAGCCAAGGTGCCACCTGCTGCTTGCTGTACGCAGGAACAATTGAATAAGCTGGTTTAGATCTTCCCTGTTTCCATGACTTCTCTGAGGTGATGACGTTGTTTTGGGGCTCTGGTGACACACCATAGGCCATGATTAACTGGAGAGGCCAGTCCAGATTTGTTGCTACTGAATTTGGGGAGAAAGCTTTAGTTGATCTTGGTCTCTTTAGTTGATCTTGGTCTCCTCCCAAGAGGTTTTTTCCATAGTTGATTCGTAACTGGGAATTCAGCTGCTTTGCCGAGAGGCTGTTTACTAAAATTAGCGAGTAGACCCTGTACAAATGGACAGATCAGAGTAATTTCACTTGTTTTATTGTACAAACTAGCTTGGGAGCAGTAAAAATGTATTGTGTAGTAAACATTGTAGTTGAATCATGGAAGCTGTTGAATTAGGTCATAATCGTTTAGAATGTTAAACTCCATCTGATATATGACATTTTAATCTTCTGCCTTTCCTTTATTGTCCTTGTATCTAGAATAAATTAACATAAGTTAAATACAGTAAACTTAGTGGGTTTTGAAGACATTTTGTAGCACCTTGAATAAATTAAAGGAAAATATTTTCTAGGGTTACATTTACTAATGTACACCATTAAACCACAATAAATTGCAGGATGGAACAAATTAACAGGTTCTTACAGAAAGACTGGCTTGGTCACCAGGTCTGGTTTATGTTGTACTAGGGATGTGGGAAGACTTTGGAGAGCTCAAACATTTAGATAGTCAGGATCAGTAGTGTGGTGGGTTTGGTTTTTTTAATCAAGACACTTCTGCCTTTTTGAAGGCTCCTCCATACCTGTACGTTGGTTATGTGTCAGAAATCTTTTTTCTAATAGTAATTCCCACACCGCTTTCACATCCTTTGTGCAGTTCCAAAGTATTTTTCACCTCAGGTGCCAAATTCTTGGCTCTCTTGATGAGCATGGTAAACCCCATAACCAATCTGGGAAAGCTTTCAGTGGGGGGGGGGGGGGGGGGAGCCCCC
>VYZM01000581.1:85995-205966 GCA_013398915.1 Dromas ardeola
TTGGCTTGTCTTAGTCCCAAACAGTTTAAGATAAATGAGCAGCCTCCGTTTATCTTAATGAGGCATTTGATGTAGAAGCCGATAGCACTAATGGCCAGATCCCAAGTAATTTGCTGTGTAACAGTGTGTAGGAAAATTGCACAATTGTGCCCACCCATCTGGTCACCACTGGGTGTCCACATGGGTAGTGGGAGCCTTTGATACTCTCATTTTATCATTCTCTGAGTAATGGAGTGCAATGGATATTTTGCAAACTGAAAATTCCTATCGCTGAAGACAGCAATTTCTTTGTAGTTTTGACCTGGGTTTTGGTACTTGTGCTCTCCAGTGTTAGGAGTGCCAAATAGTCCCCTTTTTTTTTTTTTAATGTGGGGAGGAAATAACATGAAAAAACATCCTATCCCGTATCATGTACAAACGGTCCATCTCTCAGTAAGGACACGTGCTGTGTGTAAGTGGTGAGTGAGCAGCACTGACAAACTCAACCATTCACAGATTTTGTTTTCTGCTTTCTGACATTTAAGCCTGCGGGATATGCTGTGGTCGCTTTCAAACTTTTCAGTGATGAGAGCTAAAACCCTCTCTTAATAAGAGTGAAGACGGTTGTATTCATTTTACTCTAGGAGGGTGTATTTTAAGAAGAACAATAGTTATCGTAAGACCCATGAAATAAATCACAAGTGCCAGTGGTGAATATTATTTCTCAGTCTGTAATCTTGCCTTGTGTTTACCTCCCTTCTTAGTGCTGCTGTCACTGCCACCGACCCTTTGGGTTTTCCGGTATTAACTTGTCCTGCCATAGTGTCTTCACACCGAGGATTTTACCTTCAAAATTGCATTTTTCACTCGGAGTGGAAGAGTGGAGTAGTTTTCAGTTTCACTGAAATTTTAAGTGAACACAGAGAAGGTATTGGCAACAGAAGGATTTTGTGGAGCAGGTGATGTCAGAATTCCCCATCACAGGAACTCTAATGTGGTGCAAGAACTGAGGGCTTGCAGTGGGGATGTCCTCAGGCGCTTTCAGGTGCTGGTGCTAATGCCTGGGAACTGATTTGTCTGGAAAAAGGATCTCTTGCTTCTCTGCTCAGGAACCCCAAGAGCCTTCCAGGGTGGGAACTGCTGGCAGAAGGTGATGCTGGGGGTCCTGGGCCTCCTGCTCACTCAGAGTGACAGACCCCTTCCTCAGCACTCGATTCCTGCCGTCTACTCACTGCCCCCCCTGCTCCAGCCTGCCCCATCACAGAGCTCGTAGAAGGTGTCACTTGAAATGCTCTTTTCTGGGCGTATTTGTGTTCAGTTTTTCTTTCTGGCATAGTTATCTATATGTCAGTCTTCAGAAATGTTCTTAAGAGCCTTGCTGTTTAGCCAGCACTTGACTCCACAGAAGCATCACTCGTGTTACCCTGGTGCTGTTACATGCTGTAATTATGCACGCTATTAATCGTTTTCTGCTGCTTCTGGATCCTACTGCAGTGTTTGTCACTCTTGCTTTTGGATTTCACATTTGCAGAGTGTAACTAGCCATTCTTCATGTGGCTTGGATTTTTCTTGCCAGATTTGCCTTGCATTACTTCATAGAGAAGAAGCTGAAAGAGTAATAATAAATCACCTTCCTATTAAGTAGATAGCATCTACTTGTCTTGGCTTGACTTGCTTTCTTACCAAATGTATTTTGGGATCTCAAGAAAATTTATTTATTAGATCATACTTGTGAAGATAGTATATGAGATTGTTTTTCTTATTCCAAATATAACCGTCCTGCGATCTTAATCAGCCTTTGCTTTAAAATTGTCCAGCCAGCAATTCCCTGACAAATTTGGCCAACAGCAGTGTTAATGTGGAGGTGGCTTTTTTGTTATGGACTTAGTTCCTTCTTTTCTGTCCACAGATAGAACTGTGCTAGGAGAGCAGTTTGGGATTTCCTCCAAAGATGACTCATATTTGCCAGATCCATGTATAGCAAAAATAGGACGTGCCATTACAATGTGCGTTATTTATGCTACCTAATATTTTGTCCAGTAGTCACTGAACTTTAACTGGTAGCCTTTGTCTATGAGCTTGCTTTTGCTTCCCTCATTTGTCCACCTAAAGACAAACAAAAGCCCCACGTGAATTTGGAGTGTGTCTCCATTAATGTTTTTGCTGCTACCCTGCCCTCCCATCTGCCTTGATTTTCTAACTGGGAGTGGAAATTGCCCAAAGCCATCTTTCAGAGAGCAATAACATGTTATTCCTGCCGCTGACTCTACCTCTTGGCTGCTTTCTGTAGACCTCAGACTCCTGCTTGCAGCAGCCTGTGGGAGTATTGGTGGTTAATTAGTGTGAGCCACGCCAGTCCCGGTTTTTAATTTCCTAGATAGTCCCTGGGTAATCTCCATTTCAATGATAGTTTCGCTGTTGCAAAACTACATCTGTAGCAAGGACCAGGTTTTGTATCGGTGACCTGCCGTGTGGCTGCATTTCTCAGGGGCTGTGCAGATCTCAGAGCTGATGGCATGGGGCGTGAGAGAACTGGGGAAAACCACTTTTAATCTGGAAATTGTGCTGTGCAGATTCACCAGAGAGCAAGCAACTGGGCTGATCAGGTACAGAAAACAGTGGCCCAGCTTCTAGCATTGTGATCCTTTCCCAGAGCATCATCTACTGGAGCATCCAGAAGGAAGGTAAAAGTTCCTAATGTTTTATCCAAAGCAAGATCTTCCTGACAGAAAATTTATCACCAATAGCAGCGTCTGCAGTTGAGTCTTGTGTGGCAGTTCTCAAATACCGGTGTGATGAACTTCAACACACAACTGGAATAGAAGTTAAAAAGATTTGTAGGTTTGGGTTTTTTGTCTGCTCAAGACACTATTCTCCGTTCTTTTCCATTCCCCAGCATTATGTTGCGCACACCTTTGTCCTCTGGCCTGTCTTGTCCTTTATCATAGAATGGTTTGGGTTGGAAAGGACCTTAAAGATCAAACAGTTGATAAACGGTTTGTTTGGAGCCTGTCTGTGTATCAGACAGGTGCTTCAGGAGGAATTGCCTTTGAAACTAATGAGAAGGTTAAATGGGAGGCAGTTGTCTCCACTTAGGGATTAAATGAGCAAAGCTAAACACTAGGGCCTAAATAAAAGTGCGATCTTTTTGTTTCCAGGATGAAATTAGCCTTGTTAGGATGCTTCTTTTGGGGTTTCATAATTTACAGAATAACTTCCTAGTATTTACAGGTATTACTTCCTAAAAGGAGATGGTTATCGATGCTTTAGTGCTCCCTTAGGGCTTCAACAACAGAGTGACCTGTAGGAAACCTAAACCTGTTCATTCTTCTCAATTTAAATTCCTTCTGTCAAAACGGGAATAACTCTTTGGATAGGGAAATGTTTTTAGCAGGATCCTGTCTGCTCAGCGGTGGTCCAGCTTCCCTGGATGGGGGTTGGTTGTGTCACGGGGCAGGATGGTGCTTTTCAGCCCCGTGATGATTAGAAATACTCCACCCTTGGGAGCTCCCACTCCTTTTGCTGCTCGTCCCTCGGCGGCTGGCAGGGACTGACGTTACGCCAGCGCGTCGGCACGGCCTGCACTTGCATAACCTACTGCATGGGCTGACCAGCTTTAGCAAAACAGCCCTCTTGGACAGATGTTGCAGTGAAGCAGTGATTAATCGGGGAAAAATTTTAACAACCTTAAATGGCAGTAAATTTATTTTGGCAGGTGGAGACTGAGAAAGTCATTGCTGCCATGTAGTGGAGTGTTACTCTGGAGGGTTAGAACCACATTTTATTTGCCACAAACTCTCTCATGCTGTCTCCTGTCTCAAACTTTTACCATAGCAAGAGCTTCAGTACCGAAATCTCCTTTTAACAGAAATCTTTCTAACATGTTTGCCATCCATGTAAGAATGTGGAATGACATTTTTTTCAGACCCTCACTAAACATGGAAGTACCATTGCGTCTTTCTTCAGAGAATGCAATGCAGATACTTATGGATAAAGAATAACATACCCTTCTGAACTGACATGGTGACAGCTATAGCTTTGTTGTGAAGTTTGGCTTTTCAAGGCATATGAACTGGCATTGCAAATAACACTGACTATCTTCTGTGAGACTGGACGGGCTAAAGTGACGTATCAGCCTGCCAGACTGAATTTTTCGAATATTCTTGTAATATTCTTTCTGAAGGTGAAAAAGTAACTTGGTTCTTCTGAGAGATTTCTTTAAGAGTTTCCTGTAATAAGACTGGAGCTTTTTAGATTTAGTGAGACAGTAGCCCACATTTAAAAGATCCTTGAGAAGCAAGTGATAAGGGAGAATTGATTGATAACTTTAGCAACATTCAAGATGTGAATTATTTTTGATTCAAAAGCTCCAAATTCTCAGCAGCTCTGCGGTTGTATTTTATTTTGAACAGGAATTTATTTTTGACTTCAGGAGTAGGTTGCTGGCATTTCTCTTTTTTAATCTCTCCCTGTGGGTCAACAAGAGTTACTGTTGGGGCATCTATAAATTTCATGGAAGTTTGTTTATTTTACTGAGGCTCTGTTCAGGGCAGAAAGCACCTAACTGAACCTAAATTTTCTATGCTTTAGAAAACTTTGAGCCTCTCTTGGCTTGTAATGGAGGATTAAAAATGACTGTTGAACACTTCTATAATGTTGTTACTGCCTGAGATGCAAGATGTATGCAACCTGCAGCCTGCAGTCACAGTGAAAGCACTAATTTTGGTTATGATGTTGTCCCGTGTTCTTAATTCTTTCTTTAATCAGCAGAAGGGGTAACATGTATGCTGTTTTCTTACCAACGCTGTACTGAGAGTAGTCAGCAGACAGGGAACTACACAGCCACCAAAGGCCATGTGTTAGAGTGAGTGTTATTTTATACAGTCAGTCTTACTGCAAACAGTCAAGTTGTTAGTCTGGCAGGATGTAATTCCTTTTTCCTTAGTAGTTTGATTTCCCTTTGGCTTGTGTGTGGTTAAGCTCGTCAGCAGTCCTGTGCTGAATTGATGTTGATGCTAAGGTACCTTTTTGAGTAATTCAAGGGAAGGATATTTGTGAAAAGGCTGTGATTTGCTTTTTATCTATAGTAAATGCAGGCTATCAAGACAACTTAAAAATACTAAAAATATAGGCCCACATGTACATAATTTTCAAAGTCACATTTTATGGCCGCATATGGTGGTTGTAGTCCATAGTGCAAAGAACCAGCTGGCAGATGCTTTTACTTGGTTTTTTTTTTCAATAAGGTATGAAGGCATAACACACATCTAAAACAGCTGAGAGATTGTTATGGCTTAAAGAGTTTATTAAGTTTACTTAAATTCTTAAAGCAACTCTAATTTAAGGCATGTTGATTTCTTCAGAAAGCTTTTGTTAGTTTGGATAGAGGCCATATTATGTAAGATGTAATTATTTGGCATCCAAGTAGTGATTTTAACAGGGAAACAGTTTAAAGCTTGATGTGGTCTGTGTTGTGGCAGTAACATTCAAAGTGTCAGTGCACGCAGGAGTGAGACACAGGTGAGGTATGTTTATAAAGGCAAGGTTTCCTTATTTATTGTAGCACAATAGCTGTGTCTCTTTTCCCTCCAGTTACCTTGCAGATCGGTGACTGTCCTGAGTGCCAACAGTCGGGAAAATGAGAAAACAATCAGAAAAGGCTTCTGTGTTCATGTTATCCAAAGTGCTTTGAGGCTGCAGCTTGCAACTCCCCTGTGTCGTCATCCTGTGGAAAAGCTCCAAGAGGTGCCACAGCGAGCGTGGACCCTGCGGAGCCGGGGTGCGGCCCAGGAGGAGTATTTTGTGTGGCGTTACCTGGCATGAGCTGGGGTCATCAGACGTGTTCAGAGGATCAAGAGGTCTAGTACTGCTGGCTCAGGAGCCACAGCTGAGGTGTTTTTAAATCCTTTTTCCTGATACTGAAAAGAATTGTTAAGAACCTCCTTAAATTCCCCTTTAACCAGCTACTTCATTTTCCTTGGGTTTTTTTCTTTGCCCTAAATGGAGTCAAGGCAGTCTGGAATAACGTGTGTGGAATCGACAGGCCATTTTTTGCTGCACACACTTTTCCTTTGAGATGACCTTTAAGCCTTGTGTTGGTTGCATTTCCATTTAGGGAATCCTTAAACCTCTTGATATTATTTGGAGGGGGAAGGGCCTAGATAGAATCAGAATTTTGAATGTTTGTTTGCTGATAGTAAATTGCCTTCTTGTGTGTCCTCCAAAACTCCACACAGAAAATACTATAAGCTGGACTGCTTTCGGAGAGGGGACAGCAGAGATGGCAGCAGAAGCAACTCTTGGGGTGAGAGGGGGGACATTCTGAGCACAGCAGCAGGTGATGGCTAAGCGCTGGTGCCCTGCTTATCTCCTGCTCAGCTGCAGCAGGAGAGAAGAGGAAAGCTCTGGCGCTGAAAATGTTCTGTGTTCCCTGAAGTATGCTGGAGATGCAGGATTTCTCAAGACCCCAGGCACATTTTTGGAGAAACTGTGCCTTAGTGCAGCACCAGGGAAGGTTCTGGAGAGCAGCTCCTCATTGGGTCATTCTTGAGCTCTTCCTCGTACATTCAAATTCTGGGAAAGCAAAGTTTGATGAGAACTAGACTGTATCAGGAGTAGCTAAGGCTGTGCCTGTGCTCGTCAGTGCATCTTGGAGCTTCACACTAGTGTCTAATCCTGTTTCGGAAACTTACTTCCTTTTCCTCCTCTTAACTCATTTTATGATTCATACAAACTGTTCAGATGATGTTTCACTACTGTGTTGAACATAAACTGTAGTTTCCCCTGAGTTCTCCAGCGTTGATGCCCACATTGGTGAACAGGGATTGGAGGGGGTCCTGAGGCTCAGTCGCTGCTCTCTTTGTAGCCGGGGGCATCTGCACAAGAGGCAGCTCATCCCACCCAACCCCTCCTGCTCCGTCCATGCCACCTCCCTCCCTGGCCCAGGAGAGCATGGCAGGAGCAATCACGGACAGTGCACTGGCACGAAGATCCCTCTGTCCTAAGAAGTAAGAACAGTCCGGCATTTGAGTTCAATACCTGTGTGAAAGTTTCACTGAGCTTCTCCGCCCTAAGAAAAAGAAGGGAATGTTATCAGCGGTGAAGGAAAAGTGTTTTTCCTGTTTAAGGCTTTTATGGGACTCATTCTGCAAGGTGGCATCAACTGACATCTTGGGAAAGATCAGATTTGTATTACATGGTGAAAATATTTGTCATATATTTACTACAGGTTTATCGGGCACTAAAGGGATGAAACAAGTCAATGAGTTGTCGACAGACCGGCTGCACAAGCCTTGGACAAGGGTTTGATTTTTAAGATTATGCCCCTTTCACTGAAGGTACCAGCCTGGCACAGACATATTTTGCTATGGAGAAAGGTACAGGTCTTTCAGCTGGAGGGTTTTGTGGTCCACAGGTCACTGGAACTAGTTTACAGCTATTTTATTGTATTTGTTTCCTTCGGATCTATGCAAGATGCTTGCTCTTTTAACGTCCTACTTTTTATTATGATTATAAATTGCGAGTGCCAGCTGTGAAGGAGGCAATGCCTGTAATTAAATTCTGCCTGGGAGTGCCTGGCAGCATGTGTCCTTCTATAATGGCAGACTTTTTTATTTGAAACAGACTTTTGTTTGGATGCCTCACTGAATAATCTGTCAATAGCTGAAATAATACCTTGATCCCAGAATAAGTGGTGCTGCCAGAAATCCCGCTTGCTCGTCTGGCTGGTTCCATGGTCACAGCTAATAAACTGTCTTTGCTCACGCTGCAGCTCGTTTTGCTCCTGAATTGCTCTTTCTGCTATAGATCCGGCTGAATTGGGTTAGTCACCGATTAATGTAATGTATACAAACAACTGCTTGCACTGCTGTCCTGAGCCCCAGTCTGCCTACGCTTGGGGTTATCCCATTCCTACAATGTTTTTTGTGAAGCTGTGAAATTCCAGGGGTTTTAACGATGGGAACGCCAGTGCGGACCACCTGCCTGACTTTTGTCTGACCGTGGCTAAAAATCACAGCCTACATGGACTTCTCTCTTCATTGCTTGTGATGGTGGTGTGAAGACAGTTGTGTCTAACAATATTCCGTCTCCTTTTATTATTTTTTTTTTAATAAGGATGGGTACAATGTGAGGGAGAGAAAGGAACACAAGGGGGCCATGAACCAATTCCAGGGTTCATGAAGCAGCAATAAAGGTGCTATTATAAATGAGCAATGGCTTGTAAAGGGTTGCAATCTGCTAATGTAGGTTACTGGATTGATACCATTGATTTAACAACGGTTCTTTAATCTGTTTAGATATTTTGACATCCTTTCAGTTTGAGTATGATGAATTGGTCCCTTGTGAATTTTTGATTATTTCTTTGGGTCATTTTAATAGTTGCAAGACTTGTCAAATAACACTCAGCTGCACAGCACGCTGCTCTTTCTGATCAACCTATGAAGATAACAGCTTCAGTAATTGCAGTGGTGGTGAAGTAATTGTCATCCAACAAGCTGTAATTTGAAAATGGGTACCACTGTTTGGCCAATGTGATGGTATGGTTCAGAAGCTTTTAAAATACTACCTGATAATACCTTTGTTTTGTTATATGCTGCTTATATCTGATTAGCATGTGATGAAAACATCACACATGCCCATCTTCCTAGCCTTTGCGTTATAATTACACATTTACGCAGCAATCAATGCTGTGGAGAAACTGAGAAATGCAGAAAGAGCCTGTGTTTAACTAACCAGTTGCACACTTCTGTGCAGTTTTTAAACGTGCCATCTGGTGCGTGATGTATGTTAGCTTGTGTATTAACAGTTGGTCAGTGCATCATGAAGCCCATGGTATCGTATGGTTGTGTTAGTTTACCCTACAGAGACTGCTGTTAACAAGAAGAAAGAACTGTCTGTTTATGAATTGCTGAAGAAAGAAGTGTGTTGCGCAGTCAGTGCAGTCTCACCTTGCTGCTCCTGCCAATCCTGCTTAGTTCTGTATTCTCCTTTGAGATCTCTTTGGAAACAGAGGTAAAGCAGATGATCAAGGAGGGACTTCGGGAGCAAAGCAATCTGAACCAGCCCAGTTAAAGCAGGAGTATGGATACTGCCCTCATTTGGAAGGGCCTCATCAGTAAGCAAGGAGGCCAGCAACAAATGATCCAAAAGAATCGCGAATTTATGAAAGTCTCCCTAGTTTGTGGACGTAATGGTTTATGTTGTTGTGTGTACTGTTACACTGTTTGAAACTGAAATGGTGCTTTAGTAACCCCTGGGTGTTGGCACCATCTTCTTTCCCTACTTAAAGAGGAAGATGGGGGGCTTGAAATCAAGATAGTCAAGCAGCAGTAAGTTAATGTTTAGTTTTAGTAATACCTGTTTTGTTTCCTGTACCTTTAATCCTCAGTTGCCCTGGAGTGGATGATCTGGTTGCAAATTAACCACACCATTGATAAAGCTCCGTTCAGAAGCAGCTCCGTCCCGGCCGGCAGAGCCCGGCAGTCTAGGTGTGGTGCTGGGGGAATGCGCCCGTGCTGCTTTTGGGCTGGGGATCCTATCACTGTCTTTTCACCCTGTGGAGCTCCAGCTCACAAAGTGGTTCTATGCAGAGCTGGCTTTTACCTTTTACCACCGTATTCTCAGAGCAGGGACCCCGGCGAAGAAGCTGCAGAGATCTCCCAGCAGGAGGTGAACCCACTTCTGCAACGTGGACACCATACAGCAGCTAGTGATGTTAAGATCTCTTTTTATAGTCAGTGGAAACCTGGTCAATGCAGTTAATGAATGAACCCCAAAATTTCACCTGCCTGAATGTATGTGCCTAGTGGAAGGCTGTGGCAGTGTGCTGGTTAACCCAGACGCTGGCTGGAAATGCAGGTGCTGGTCTCTACAGGGGTTTGGCAAGCTGGCTTTGTCCTGCAGGGCTACTCAAATGAAAAAGATGTAACCTGTCCTGCTCCTGTGGGAGCAGCCGCGGTGTGTGGTGCAGAATGTGATCTGTTGGAGAGCTCTGGGAGTGTGGATGTGCAAAGACCTGTTGAGAAAGACCCCTCTCCCAGGGCCCCTGCAGATGCCAGGCAGCGTGGCTGGCGAAACCTCTGCTTGATGAGCAGCTAGCGAGGACGCTGTGCTTGTGAGCCGCTCTGCGTCAGCTGGCCCGTGGAACACGAATCTCCCTGCAGCGGATCACAAAGATGATACAGATGTTGCTGAGGTTGCCTTTGTGTAAAAGCAAGATTCATAACATCGGTGATCGCACAGATGGGGGAGGTGTGCTCCTCCTGGATCAACTCGTAGATGAAATCCCATTATACAAAACGCTGAGCCATTCATTTACAGATGAGTAATGTGCTGTAAATTGCAAGGTCATGGATCAGCAGGAGAGGAGGATTAGAGGCCACTACTATGCTGCGTGATTCCAGTGTGCTTCTAGAAAACATTCATGAGGCTCAAGGATGCGCTGGGAGGAGATGCAGTCAGTAAAGACAAGGAAATGTTGGCATGACTTCCTAAAATATTAGCAGGCTTTTGTTTTAATAACTATAAACAGTTTTGTTGCTCTGTACTTAAAATAGGATAAATTAGAAGAAACAGAGCTAGTTATTGTGATGAAGAGTTTCTAGTGGCTTGTGGAAGGACAAGTTTGACTTGTTTAAACTGAAAGTGGAAACAAAGCACCAAACCTGAGCTGATGGAATTACACTTTTTCTGTTATCTTCTCTCCCTCCAGCCTTCCTTCTCTCCCCGCTTCTCCTCACTTCCCTCTATCCCCACTGAAAAAGGGAAAGAGAAAGAATTTAAGGAATAACACTGGTAAAGCAGCACTAGGTGGTAGAGGGGACATTGTGAGCTATCGTTGCTGGCTGTTTGCACAGGTCGGTTTGTTTGAACGTTTTGACCCTGTGTTTTGGGGCTTCCACTGTGTGTTTGCAGAGGCCATGCAGGAATCCTTGGTCCTGGCACACTGCTTTGGCTAGTGGGTATCTATTGTTCTCTGCTCCAGAATCGGATGAGCCGCAGCCCAGATGAGATACTTCAAGATGAACCAACGCTTCAAGTGGTGTTAAATTGTTTTCGATCCCTGATTTGTCTTGCTTGAGGTTACATCAACAGATTTGGCCAAAGGAAAGGGTTTTTCTTGTATCAGGTTACTGGAGAGTTTAGAAGGGTTTTTGAGTGGCCTGTTTCCTAGAACCGTTGGCATTTTTACTGCTGAACTGTGATTCTTTTAGGACTGAGACAGAAATTTCACTACACAAGCAAGTAGCTTCAAAAGATGAAGCTTGCTTGCATGAGAGAAAAGTAGAAGAAATGATTAGGTGGATTTTTATCTACTCTGACCTGTGACTTTGAGAGAAGTGAAGATATGGTGTTAATAACTGTCCTTATTTCCTGGCTTTGGCTTATCAGCATTAATGACCTGTGTACCATAGCAGCAACTTATCAAGGCTTCGGATTTCTCTCCATGTAGGACCATTTCCTTAACTGTTAATGCGAGTCTGTACTCCAGCTAAAAGGCCAAAGAATGGGTGCTCAAGATGAGCTCTGATATGAAGTGTCAAATTCCGTTGTTCTCTTTCTCAAAGAACAAAGATGCGAACAGGAAATAACTAAGCTTTATTTCTTTTCCTGTAAGTCTCTCTTGAATATATTTAGGAGGAAAAGAGTCATTTCATAAATACATTCCACTCTCCTTTTACAAAACCAGGAATTGTATTAATTTTATTGGCACTGCATGAAAGTGCTGTGAATGAAACACTTGAACCCTGCCCTTATCTGCAAGTCCATCAAACCGTTTCATTGTATCCCAAAGCTATGGATTCATTTTCCTACTAGATTGTGTGAATGATCATTTATTCATCAGAATCAGTTAAAGAGCAAAAAAGACCCTGAAAATACTATACGCAGTGTGTATGCTTTATGTACACACAGAATAATGTAGTAGTGACTTTTGCAGATGTCCCTGGAAAACTGGCAATGGCTCCATTTCCCGCATTTGTTACTGCCTGCTGGAAGATGATCGCTGAGTGTGTTGGGGAGCTGACAGGTGAACGTTTCTCGGTTTTGGATTATTAATAATTTAGTACCACTATGTTACTCCCACTGTACAAGTATTTATGAGATATCCTTGCTGCAGAAGAGACAATGGGATGAATGTGGGAAGGATCATACAAGATTCTTAACTTAAAAGACATAGGAAGAATCACACAGAAAAGAATTTGTCCATCTGATAGATGATTTTACATGTATTTTAAAAAGGTTGACAGTTTGTGACTGACAAACTTGTTGATTCAAAGTGTATTTCCTTGTGTTTCATTGCAGTATGTGTCTGTTCCGCAAGGGCTTAGCAGCTGATTGCTCACAGGAGGAAAAGAGGAACATAGCTGCTTTTGGAGGAGGATGTGTCATAGCTCTGAACTGTTAATGAAACTGATTTCAAAAAAAAAAAAAAAAAAAATTAATCTAAATAAAGCTGATAGCAAAATTAATTTGGAAACCCGGGCTGCTATTATTGGAAGTAACAATTACTTTCAGCCGTTACTTTCAGCTGCCCAGTGTGTGTCATGGCCATGGAGCGATGCTGTTTGGAAGGGCCCTGCGGAGGTCATTTCATCTGACGCCCTGCTTTACACCGGGCCAACGGCTTTGTTACCTGTGTCGAATATGAATGTGATAATCCTGGAAATAAGGAGTGGTGCACTCTTGTTCTGTATTGCTGGTTTGGAGCGTAATTAGATCTGCCAAAGCTGCGCATATGCGCTTGACCACCACTCTGGGCTACAATTGTGCTTTCGGTAAATAGTGGCTGAAAACTTTGTCATTAAACTTTTTAATAAACAGTGTAGCATTGCCCTGACTTTTGGGGATTGTCACTAACTAATGCTCGTTACAAACGATACTTACAGAAGTAGGAGCCTCCCTGAATTCTTGGGCTGATATGTTGTCTGAAAAGATCCTGTTTTAAATAATATTACAGGGCTCTGAATTCTACTGGCCTAGAATTAAAAATGCGACGGCGTGGTCAAAGTCATCTCAGCTTGTGGAAGATGCGTTGTAGATCTTTTACAGGTTATCTGCGTATTAATTCTGAGTGGTATTTGTGCTCTTTCACAATATTATTTGAATAGTCTTTCAGCTTCCAAATGGGAGCTATCTTGGCAGAAAAAATTATGTAAAATCTAAAGGAAGTAAATGAACACAATCTTTCCGGTGATAATTTAAAATGATAAAACAAGCAGCACGTAAATCAAGTAATCTGTTTTAATAATCAAACCATTTAAGTCCTTTTCCGTATTGCTAATGTTCCCCTTGCATTTTCATTGTTTAACACCTCAGTACAGTTGGCATTTAGAAATTCACTCCTTTTGCAATGAATGATGAATGCATAAATAACAGCACTCCTACTGCTCAGCTGTTTTTCCATTCAAAGAATGGAAAGTGAAGTACTTAAGACTGTTGTGCAAATTCGTTTGCTAATCTTGCCTATCCTACCCTGCACTTCCATATCCACAAGGAAGAGTTCCCTGTATTCTTTCTCTTCTTCCCTTTTTGAAGCTGTGCTTTCAGTGAGAGGGGAAAAAGATCCTGATGCTGAATCTGCCAGGTCAGTCACACTCACGGCTTCGACTGAAAGCGCTTGGCTGTGGTAAAAAACACCCTTTCTTTCTAAACCAAACTTTCTGTACAACATTAATTGCTCTTTAATTGGAAAAATAAACCTTGTGTATTTACTAGCCTTTTCAGCACTGATACGCATGCGTAATCTCGTTTCTATAGTGCTTGAGGGTTTGTCTTCCAGGGCGCCTGACGCTCAATTCTTGCTACTGGGGGATGAGACTGAGAGATGGTGAAGAGGGGATTTCACTGCAGTTCTGGTTCAGACTGCTGTTAGGTAACATGAAGTTTTTCCAATACAAAACAGAAAATACAAGAAAAAAAGTCCCACAACAAACCTGAGCCAAGTCTATCACCAAGAAGTGGGAAGCTTTTCCTGACCTGACATGCTTTCAAGGAAGCACAGGGAAAAGTCCTTTCTTTCAACCTGAATCGTTAATGGACATACTATGTTGAAACGTATTTGCTTTGTGATTTGCAAACTTAGTATTCCCCTCCATTGCTCGTGGCTCTTTCTTCATGTTGTCTGGCTTGAAGTTGTTGGTATCTGTCCCAGAGGGAATGGTGTCAGTGATAATCTGGATTTGGGGTGTTCAAGCTCACAGCTGTCCATCACTGACCCTTCAGCAGACGTGGCAGAAGGGAATCGTTGGCAGAGAAGCTGGACGGGCAGCTGTAGGTGGAATGTCTTCATCTGCTGCTTTGAGACTCAGCAGTTTGTCTGCCGAAGCCCTTAGTTGGTAATCTAATGTGCTGCTCGGACAGCTTGTGAGCCAAAACCACAAGAGCTGTGTTAAGTCACAATATGCTGTAAAACACATAAATGCCTAAAGAAATCTGCCTGGTTTCATGGCCAGAAAACAAACAGTCCGGTATAAGGACTACATACTCAACATTTGTGTTTAGGTGAGATGGTGCAGGGCACTGTAACAACTCTAAAAGAGACCCTAATTATGCAGAAACATAAGTCATATTTGTACATTATTTGCATATTTTGCATTAATGTTTTTGCATGATTTGCATGGCCTGTGTTAGTATAAACGAGGCATCTATTTTTATTTTGGATCTAATGTTACTAAAGGACTAAGCAAGCTTTTTGGGAGTGCTTGCGGATGGCATACTGTATCTTAATACTGCAAGATGATTCTTGGGTTTTTTGAGCCCTGTATCAAAACAATGCTGTATTCAGGAGACTCCAGCAGCATTCACAGATCAGCACTGGGCACGAGCTTAACAAATGCAGAATATTCCTTTACAGCAGAACAATGAAGCATCTGAACATCAGCATCTCATGGCCAGCTGACTGCAAAAGGAGTCTCCAAGCATCTAGAAAGAAAACCTGTGAAATACTGTGATTGTACCTTGGCTTGTGGAATAGAGAGAGGTATAGTTAGACATCGGTACAAAGTTCTGTAAATTGTGCAGTGCATACAGAAAATTGGGAAGGTGGTATAGTATAAGAAAGAGTTGGTTTGGAAAATAAGGTTGCAAATCATCATCATCAGTACAGTTGCTGATGTGGCTTCGGGTTCTGTTTGTTTATACAAGGATGCTGCTGTGTCAGGGGCAGCAGCAGCGACGTGAGTGGGTTTTGTTTCCTGAAGTTAGGAGGAAGTCACAGGACATCAGTCATGGTCTTTTGTTTTTCTGCACATTCTTGATCTTTCTGTTGGGTTGCAGGATTTTATAGTTCCTTCAGCATCCCTGGAAATGTTGTTACTCAGAAGTATAAGCTAGTCCTTGTCTGGACACTATTCAGCCAAACCTACAGGTGCAGGATTCCTGCACCGCTGAACCGGGGCGGTGAGATCGGACAATATCTTCCGCAGGATGCAAATCTGTCCAACCACCAGTCATTAGTCTGGTTTTTGCCTTTTGTGCTGCAATTTTGTCCACTGATATAATTGAAGGTTGCATACCCTTTAACACAGCGGTGTATAATCAATGAATGAAGCTGAATTCCCAAAATTGAAGGCTGAGATAATCATGGTGTGGCAGGTCACAGTTAATAGGGACACGGGGTTTGGAAAGTTGAGGTGGTGAATGAAGGTAAAGCATCTTTTTTAAGTACCTGAATGCTGTAACATCAGAGTGGAAGGAACCTAATGGATCATGAAGTCAGTTGCTGGTCAGTGCCGGAAGCCAAATCTTATAAAACACATCCATAAAGTAAGTTCGGCAATATCCAGCAGGGCTCACCGGTCCTTGCAGCTTCTATTGAAATGCTCTTCCAGGACCGCTCCCTTGCAGCCAGCTTTCCCTTTCAAGCCTGTGCTGGCCAGGATAAGTCCATTCCCATTTTTCTTTTGTATCAGCCTGTGTAGTTTCTTGTTTAATTAGTTCTTCTGGCTACCTGGCAAGATGATATTCATCTACCGATGTGTTTATAGAGTGATTACTTCCACCTTTTCCTCAGTAGTTTTATGAGTCTTACACATTTAAGTTAGTTCTCTTACATGCCAAGCTCTCTGCTCTTTTGCATGCGTGCTCCAGTTGACTTCATGTGTGATGGGAGCATACAGAAGAACCTATCTAGCTTTTGGTCTTTCTTTTTCTCTTTATTATCCTTTTATAGATTATGTGCTTTTATTTGACAGATTAGAAAGTTAGAGGTTATGGGTAAGTGGCAATCTCTTGTTGCTCTCCCAAGCCTGTTCTACTCTTTCCTGGTTAGATAAAGGATCATAGGATAATTCAGCCTCGGAGGTCATCCAGGGCAACCTCCTGCTCAAAGCAAAGTAATATGATTATTGCATTAGGATTTTACAGTGTTCCAGCCAGGCTGTTCACATGGGAAGTGGGAGTGTGTTGTACTGCTCTAGGCAGAGGAGTGGGGAGCAAGCTGCTTTCCTCTACCTGTGCTCCATAGCAACTTTCTCTGTTGTGGATTGGAATAAACCCCCAAAGCATTATGTTGTCCCTGGAAGCTTTTCAAAGAACTTCCTTTTGTCTCCTTATCTAGTCCAAGTCTGCTTGCGCCTTCTGCTAGGCTTCTAGAAATATAAAAAGCGTCTGCAGTGCTTCCCTGCTGCTGGAGAGACAGCTCGGTCTGTCTGACGCAAATAGAAATGAAAGTTCAGTGACTCCTATGTTTAGTGGTTTGGCATTTTTTCAGTGCAAAGTTAGTACTTTAACTTCATGTTTAAGGAGAGGGATTTTAATTATTCCCAGTTCTAGCTAGCTACATTTCACAGTTTCAGCCTTTATTCAGCGTTCATTAGAGCTAGTTTAGCATCCTTCTTCCATTTTCTTTTCCCCCCACCTTACCTAGTGGGTTTGCAAAGCTGCATGGATGAGTCAAGGATCAGCTGTGTTGGAGCTGAATTAGTCCTGTCAAATTACAGTCAGTTTGCTTAAATGTTGGTTTCTTGAGGAAGATATGGCACCAGTCCCTCAGAGTTTACTATTTTCTTTTGGAAAAAAAAAACAAAACAAAACAAAAAACTTAGATCATTACAAAGGACTCTTTTAACCTTATTTCCAAAGCTGACTGTGAAAATTGCAGATGAATGAAATAGTCCTCACCCTGCCCTTTCTGCTCCCTCCGCACAGGAAAGGAGTGGTGCAGAACGCGCGCTGAATGGCATTTCCTATTTTATTAAACTGGCAACATCTGAAAACTGAACCCATGCAGGACAACTGCAAGCAAAAAATTCACCTGCACATTAAATGAACTTAAGTTCCAGTTTTTCTGGCTCTCAGGATGGATCAAAACACTGTAGACATGCATATGCAGAATGGGGACAGACTTGGATTGTTTTTCCAGCGCAGGGAGGTAATACTGACTGGACAGTTTTTTGGTCTGTTTTTCCAAGTGCAGCAAGAATATTTTAGCTATAGTTCTGCCAACACAAATCCTGTTTATCTGAGTTCTCTTGTGGTGAGAATGATTCGCACAACACAGTTTATGAGCAATTTACTGAAAGACTTGAAAGTCATTCTTTCCTGCTTGACAGATGAGTTTATTTCGAGATTTACCTAAAATAAAGTCTTTAAGTAGCATGGAATACTCAGAGGAGAGACCTGGTGTCACATATAAAAGGCACAATTGTCTGACACACACAGGGGTGAAGTGTGCTTAAGCAATGTCATCTTACTTCCCAAGACATGAGAAGAATAGTTGTTCTTTGTGTCAGTGCAGCTGGCTATACATTCTTGCATTTAAAAACAGGTAAATATGATTTCACTGCCAGAAGTCTACTTAAATTCCCTTCCTTAGTGAAAACATCCTAAAGGCCTGCCCATCCTTGACTATCCATGTACGTGTCCTCATGAACATGAGTTTTAATTAATGTTTTCACATGTGTTTGCAATGAGAATGGAGTCAAAGCCTGCAGTAATGGATATTTAATGTATGTATTCGGTGGGAAGAGCTAAGAACTGTTGACCCCCTTTGGGGGAATAACCCAAATCACAGGGGGCGTTTGCAATAGGAAAAGGAATTGTCCCTTTTCTGCGTGCCAGAGGTGTGCAGCTGCTAGACCATTCTTCTTCCCATCCACAAAAGAGGAAGGAAGAATAAAAAGGATGCTCATACTAAGTATTTCGGTTTGATTTGGGCTTTGGAGTTAATGAGTAGGTTGGAAATAGATAATAGTTTGAAACCATCAGCTTTTATTGTTTTAACCTTCAGTGGTACCAGGTTAGCTGTTGACTCTCTAGCACCGGCTGATGCGTCTGTAGCACTCCTGTATCTGTCCTGAATTATTTGCTTTTTTTTGGTTGACGTTTCCTTTACTTTAAGCCACCGCTGTACAGTTAAACTGAATGTCCGTCTTCGTGTTGTGACTTTTTGTCGTGAAGTTGTTCTGTTCCTGGAGCATCTGTGTAGCATCAGGGAACAGGAGGAGTGAGACCCAAGGAGCTTTGCTGAGCACCTGCTAATGTGGGAAAGCATTGGTGTGTACGTAAAGCAGAATGGGATGTCTGTCTGTGATCAGTGGTGGGAAAGGAGGAGTTCCAGATGAGAGAAAGTCTTTTCCCAGGAGAAAATGATCCATAATACCAATAGCTACACCTCAGCTCTCTCTAAGTAACAGAAGATGAGACGACTGGTGACTTGACATGATTTTTCCAGCAGTTGCTCTGCTCCTCAGATACCAGACAGATGGAGGGAACGACTGGCAAAATGTGTTTCTGAGGAGCCGTTTCACACCCCAGCGAAGCCCAGGCTGCGCTCTCGCTGCAAACCATCCCTGGGAGCTGGCACAGGTTATCTCAAAGTATGCTGAATTCTAGAAATAGCAATAAGCCTGCGGAGCACTGCCTGCTGTCTGTGGTCCCGACAAGTTTCTGTTTATCTTTCGGTACAGAGGAGTTACCATGTAAATGATTAACTAGAAATTCCCTTTATAATCTGAATTGCAGCATTTGGAGTGGGGCGTGCGTGGTAGGGTGCCTCTGTTTAACGGTCTGCGTTCTGCAGATGTTGTTTGGGAGTATGTGTTCCAAGTCTTGCCAACTAACTTTTCTTTATTTGTACTGAGTGCATTTGAAGTTGCATCATTTCCTCGGTAAGAACAGTTTTATTTTTGACTGGAGTGTTTGTCAGGTGGGAGAAATCCTAAATGTGAGTGCTCTCTGGTGGCGAAGATATCTGCTTCCGTTTTCTGATTTCTGCAGTGTATTTTCCAATGGCAACTGGATGTGCACATAGGATGTCTGGACTTAAGGATGTATTTTATTTTCAACTCCCTAAAAATAAAAACTACAAAACAAATTCTTGGCAGTCATCTTTTCGAGGCAATCATTTCTATCCCTTGAAGTGATTTATATTCTGTGACCTTCTGGTTCATATTTTCTCGCTATCAATCCATGTTTTAACAAGGTAATAAAAACTAGTATAAAAACTTCTCATGAAAGAGCTGATGTTCTTCATCAAAATAACACACCAGGATTTAAATACTGTGACTTTCGTTTTGGCTGCTGAGCTAGAATTCAGATGCCAAAGTAATAAGTGGAAAATTCAGAAGACAGTGGTACAGAAATTATTCAAATAGCATTATTATGGGGAAATCTTTTCTCCTCAGAGCCAGCAGCACAAGATCACGGAATTTCAGAGTTGGAAGGGACCTCTAGAGATCATCTAGTCCAACTTCCCTGCTAAGCAGGATTGCCCAGAGCACATCACTCGGGACTGCATCCAGATGGGGCTTGAAAGTCTCCAGAGAAGGGGACTCCACACCCTCCCTGATTTTCATGATACGAGGTGTTGACCCCTGGGAGTCGGCACAGGGGCTCCTTTTATCATGTGTGCTGTAGATCGCTTTTAATAACAAAAATCCCTTCCTACATGTTATACGGTTGGTACTGAAATAATTACGCCGACCTTTATGTTGCTGAGTTTTCCCTTGGTGGAGTGCGTGCCCCGATTGATGAGCCGTTCCAAAAAGCACCGCCTAGCTTCATCGTCTGGTTCTGTGACCTTGCCTTGCAGAAAAATAGCAGATTTAATGCCCCTTGTACCTCCCAGTTTGAACTGCCGTCCTCGGTTGTTTTCTTAAGTTTTCATGAGCTCTTCTTGGGCAAGGAAAACCGAGAATCTCAGAGGGAAGCAATGCAGCGAGGAAAACAGCCTCTGCTGTTCTTGGCCTGCTGCTGTGCTGAGCGGCGCTGCCTGGTGAAAAGAGGCTTTATCAGCATGGGGGGGCGAGGAGCGACAGCTCCTTTTAGGAACATCTAAGCACAGCTCTGGAATTTTAACTCTGGTGCTAAGAAGGTAAAAAAAGAATGAACAGAGAGGTAATCAGGGGTGTTGGTTGTTCATACGCTTCGTATCCTTAAAGCTAAGCCTGAGAGATGCCTGGAGATGGATCCTTCTCCCTCATCTCCATCTGCAGTTTGCCACAGTGGTTGAAGACACAACTCGTCAGGGTCTAGTAAAAGCTTTTAAGACTTGACTCGGAGGCCAAATGGGAGATCCGTGGCCCAAGCCCGGAGCTGTTGGGGGAGCAAGCAGGCAATGTCCAACTGCTGTACGTGAGAGGTGCAGAGCCGGGCTGTGCTCCGGGCGAGGGCTTCCGGCAGGGGCAAATCTGTAGGTTCTGCTTACGAGGCAGTCGGGGACACTGAACTGTCATGGGAGGAAACTTAAACTGGGCTCTGCTACTGGAAGTTTACATAATTCATTACTTAAGGAAGAGGTCAGAGTATTGGGTACTGTGATGGTGACTTGGCATGACACTTCAGTAGGGATGTCCTTTTCTTTTTTTTTTTCTTCTCTGCAGCTAAAAGAAACCCCCGTAACCTCTCTGTGCTGATATGAACCCTCCAGCCGCGCATCTGGTGGTACGGTGGGGCTTAAAACCTCCTGCAGGAACTGCTGTATCTTTATTTTTATCATTAATAGTGCCATTAGTGGTGGTTGTGTGCTGTGCAGTGACTTTTGGAGAACAGTCTATATGTTCTGCATTGGGCAATGTGCCTTTTCAGATGGCCCAGCTCCAAAAAGACGGGAAGGATTCTGCCGATTTTGATGCCCTTGTAATGGTTTCCATTACATATGTATGTCCCAGTGTGATTTGATCTCCGTAATAGAAACAGTTGGTGTGTGTGTTTGGGTTTTCTTGAGCTCTCCTATGTATATGTAGAGTCCCCTGTGCTTCCGAGAGGGCAGAAGACAAGCAGCCTGGTATCCGATCTCTGCACCCACAGTGGCTTCTGCTGCCTGTTTGGTATCTTCCCAACTGCTTCGTGCTTCAAAGAATTAAAATTAGGGCCGGCAAATGACAAGGACTGAATGTGTGAGGCTTCCCATGTACTTAGTCCATCTTCTGGTTTCCCAGTGAATAAACTGGGGTTTTTTTAAGAATCAGGCTGTGATTCTGTATTCCGTACCAGGCTTGTGTACCAGTTGCTTAGTGGTGTTGCCTATGGGTTTTGTTACTTTTTTGTTACAGTAGTTAGCTACTGAGCTGTGGTTGGTATTGCTAATTCTAATGGCTTTATCTTTTTTAAAAGGTTTTTGGTAGCTTTCAAACAGCAGGTACCTCTAAAATATAAAATATCTTTGCATTTTAAGCTCACTAATGTTTTGGGAAATGCATATCAGGACTGCCTTCGGTTAAAACCGAATGCAGGAACAAAAAGATGCGTTGCAATTCTTGTGTCTTTTTTATGAAGTATTTCTGGAGGAAGCTGCAATTAGAGGCAGAATCACTTTTGGAAAGTGGAATGCTGGTGGCTAGATTGTATTTCTTGAGTTTTATTACACCTGCTAAAAACTAACGGTGCCAAGATGCTGCAGAAAATTCTCAAATGAACAATAGAAAATGTCAAGCCTGTCACCACATGGGGGTGGTAATAAATTCAATAATGTAATGCTAGAATTTGTGCCGGAGTCCATGAAGGATTAGGACAGCCCCTGTAGTCTATAGAGGTGTTATGGTGCCATCTAATGTTGTAAGATTTAAATACAGGGTGCAGGCAGGTATTTAATGGGAGAAATGCCATAGTTTGCATGTTGATCTCGAAATCTGCTGTCATCCTTTCTCCTGAGAAGCAAAATGCTGTATGAATTCTTCAGCTGTTAATCTGAATTTTTTTCTGTGCTCTTCTGCTAGATAACTTTGGATAAAATGTGAATTTCTTTGGAAACATCTTTTAACTTAAACACTTCTTTTTAATTTTTTTTTAAGCAAACATCAAGTTACTTTCTGTCTTGTTTGCAGAAAGACTACTAAGGACCAGGCAGCGTTTAGGAAAGGTGTAGTTCGGGGTTGTTTTCACACGTTCTTGAAAAGCTTTCACTTCTGGTTTAGCGGCAGTGCTGATAGCAAAGTGCCTTCTAGCGAAAAGGATGGAGTGGAAGGTAATTGCTGGAGCTGAAAGGCTGTAATTTCCTTCTTGGCTTCTATCTTTGTTTACTTTCCCGCTAATGTGATTAGGCCTCTAAGTGAGTGGCTTCAAAACTTCTGCTTCTCTGGCCTGAGCTGGGCTATGGAGAGCTGTAGAATGTGAAAAGAAAATTTGCCTTTAGACTCTCTTTATGAAGCAGATTATATGAACTCAACACAAACTCATTTTACTGTCAATTGTAGAAACAGTAAATTATATTAACTCAAATCTTGCTAAAGAATTTCTTAGAAACATTTATTTCTGGTCGGATGTTAATGGCAACAGAAGCACCTGAATGTGCAGAAAGCCAGCTTGATTGCATCGGCAAAGCAAACTTCGCTGTACTCAGAAATATGGTTGGTGTTTGTACCTCCGTAATCTGATCGGTCATGCATCTGTAAGTGAAATACCGGAAGAAATTTCCTTTGTCGGTGGTAAGATTCAATGCTAGCCCTAGTTCTTAGTCCTTGTAACATCATGTCTCTACATAATAAGCTAACATGCCATCCTGGCCACGCTCGTCAGATAGTTTGTAGTCAGTGTTTTATTATAATGTTTCAGTACAATGATGGATTGAAGAGTTCACCTGATAAAACGGGCAGCTTGCTTGGAAGACATACTCTGAATCTCTATGTTTGTCTAATTCCCTTCCTCCCTTTTGTTTCATCCTGCGTAGGTTTGAAAAAGGACGGATTTATACGTTTATCGGGGAGGTGGTTGTTTCCATGAATCCGTACAAGAACTTGAACATCTACGGGCGTGACATGATTGAGCAGTACAAAGGAAGGGAACTGTACGAGAGGCCTCCTCACCTCTTTGCGATCGCTGATGCTGCTTACAAAGCGATGAAGAGGCGATCAAAAGACACCTGTATTGTAATATCGGGTAAGCTGAAAGGGCTTTTCATTATGATGAACACTTGATCTTTGTGAAATTCTCGGCAGAGAAAGAAGAATGATTTGGCTAATGACAGCATTTTAGAAAAGAAAACTTCATTAATCTTAAAAACTGCTTATTTGCATTTGAATCTGTGTGTGCAGACCTCAGCAATTATTTCTTATCTAATTCAAGAGCTGGTGTCAGTCATTAGCTTAATCTGCATGCAAGGTGATAACTTGAACATGAGTCCTCTGCTTGCTCTGCCTGCGTGAATGGAGATCAGTGAGAACAGGGCGCCTGTCTCTCTGTAGAGAACTGCTGATTTTTGTCCCTTAGATGACTGATGTTCTCTGTTCTGATGGCCGGACTGATTGCTGGTGGTGGCTCTAACAGTGGGAGCAGTGCTTGTACCATGAACGGTCGCTATCTGGTTCCTGGCACTTCGTTTCCTTGATGTTCCCGTGCTTTAGCAGCTCTGAAAAGCGAGAGACCCGAGATGCTGCGCAGAACAGAAGCCTCTTGTATTGCAGTTCCCAGCACTGCTGCTAGCCAAGCCTCTGCATGCCACTCTTTCTCCTCTAACAATATTCCTTTTGATCCTCTGTGTGCCAGGCCTTTTACCGACCTGTGAAATCTTACATCATAACTGCTTCGAAGTCAGCACAGCAGCAACAACCAGGCAGGGTTATGGCTATATTTAGAAAATACTCAAAGGGCGCACAAGTTAAATTGCTTTAAAAAAACAATAATAAAAAACCCAAACACTGTCGGGGTAGAATTAAGATATACTGTTCAGTGATTTGCTTTGCTTTTTTTTTGATCTGTTGTATCATCTTTGTATTTATGCCCTCAGGTGAAAGTGGGGCTGGGAAAACTGAGGCCAGTAAATACATAATGCAGTACATAGCAGCCATTACCAACCCCGGGCAGAGAGCAGAGGTGGAAAGGTAAGGGCTTAGCAGAAAAATAAGTGAAATTGTTTTGTTTATGGATCTCTCTCTGTGGACTGTGTAGCACCACAGAATCACAAAATGATTAGAGTTGGAAGGGACCTTAAAGCCCCCCCAGTGCCACCCCCTGCCCTGGGCAGGGACACCTCCCACCAGCCCAGGGTGCTCCAAGCCCCGTCCAACCTGGCCTTGAACCCCTCCAGGGATGGGGCAGCCACAGCTGCTCTGGGCAACCTGGGCCAGGGGCTCACCACCCTCACAGCCAAGAATTTCTTCCTCAGATCTCATCTCAATCTCCCCTCTTCCAGTTTAAAACCCTTGTTAACCATGTTATTAGATGATCTCTTGTACTAATTGCATGCTGATTTTACAGCATTTACGTAACTTCTTCAGATACTACATTTACTCTGAGAATTTTGCAGTATCGATTTCTAAAGTCATGTAGAAAAGTTTGAACTTTCAAAATAAAAAGAGTATCTAGAAATCATGTTTCCTGTGGCAAATTGCCTGAAATATGTGTATGTTAAAATAGCATGTTGAGTGCAAGGAGCATATTCCATGACCTTTCAGGCTTGCGTGCTCCTGAATTGCAAAGTATGCCTGTCAGCCGTAGAGTAAAAGGTTTGGAGCAAAGAATGTGACTTTCTGCTGAAACAGACCTAGTATCTACCCAAACAAAAATTTTGAAAACTACTTGCAGAAGAGTCGAAGGAATTGATTTCAAAACTTATATCTGTAAAGGAACTGAATTTTTGATGCTACTTTCAGTGGGGGGATCTGGTCTTTGGTTCCCATTTGCTCGGCAATAAGGAACATCACCAGAAGCTCCCAGCTGATTTCCCACGGGATTAGTAATGTCATACACATCTGCCAAATACGTCATCCAAGAGCATCTCTGCTGTTACTAAATTCTTCTCTAGAAATGCCTGCGAAAAAAAATTCCATGGTTTGAGCATGCAAGTCCGGGCTTACCCTGTTGTCTTTTCCATTTCTCTGTACTACAGAGTGAAGAACATACTGCTGAAATCCAACTGTGTGTTAGAGGCCTTTGGCAATGCCAAAACAAACCGTAATGACAATTCCAGCAGGTTTGGAAAATATATGGATATCAACTTTGATTTTAAAGGAGACCCGATAGGTGGGCATATCAATAATTACTTACTAGAAAAGGTAAGCCACGCTCAATTTTAGAGCTAGAGGCTTTTATGTAGTTACTTTCGTGGTATGTGCTTTGCCAATAGAAAATGTTCCTTTCAAATGTGGTGTGTCATTATGTTACATACGAGGGCACAGAATCTCATTTAAATCTAGGGCTTTATTTTTCTCCAAGAATTACTTTAAGAAACTGATTTGCTGCTGGAGCCTTGGCAGTGCCCTGTGACTTTGCTTTCAGAGCTCACCATCTAAGGGACTAGTGTTTCTCCAAAGCTTGTGGGCATATAGGTGTATGAACTTTGTATCCAGAATAAAAGCTGAGATTAATTTAACTCTGTAAAACTCCTTCTTTATAAGTTCCCGCATTGAGATCTCACTGGTGAATAAAAGGAGAAGATGTCTAGGTCTGTAAGTAGCACCCGTATGCTTGAGAAGTGTTCTTCTGGAATAATGCCCCAGCCTTGTGTGATCTTTTAGTAGCTTGTTTTTATATATTCCAAGTGATCTGAAGCACAATTATTTTTTTTTCATGTCATTAAGTGGTGGCTGAAAACATTGGAATATGTAAAACTCTGTAGAGAAAGCGGGCTTGATCTATTAACAGTTCTCGTTATGTGTGAGACACGTGTCTGGCTTTAATTTATGTGTTTGACCACATCTGCTAACATGCTTTTTTGTTTGTGTTTTTTTACTTTTTCCGTTATTTCCCTGAAGTCTATTTTCAGAATAAACACTTTTTTTAAAAAAACAAATGAACAAACCCAAACATTAAACATGTGATACTTTCCTGCAGAAAAGGGGTGGGGCTGCAGCGACTTAAATCCTGATCCTTTCTTTCATATTCTCGACTTCTACCAAGTTAGATTTGTTTCCATTTGGCAGCAGTTGAGGTTCTGATCGGAACACAAGCGGTGAACAAGCACTGACTTTGCATTGCAGCAGGAGCACGTGCTTTGTCACTCTCCGTAGTTCAAAATCGTAGCATTCAATAAGGATATGTTGCGTGTTGACTGAATTTCTGCTGCATTTAACATTTAATTATTTTTATGCTGTTTTACACTGATTTGGAATGAGTGCTCTCCAGGTGGAGCTGTCGCTTGCTCCCTAAAACAATGCCCTTGTGCTAGAGCGAGGCATTCACTCGTACAGGGGCTGGTGCTGTTGATCAGCCTCTCCTGGGGTTGTAGAAGTGGTTACTGTGGCCCATGGAGCATTTGTTTGTAGTCAGAGTTCTGTTTTTCATTGTCAGCGATTAAATAACAAACTGAAATGCTGTTTTATTTGACTCTTCCATGAAAGCAATTCTGTAGTTGCCACGTGGGATTCCTGCATGGAAGTAGGACATTGCAGCTGTTACACAAGACGGTCTTTTTGATTATAGACTTCAAACTCCATGGTCGTGCCAAGCTAATAATGTTCATAGCAGACTTGCTGTAAGATAAGATTGCTTTAGAGGTGTCCTAGCGGTGCTGAACTGATGCATCGGTGTCTCAGGGGAGGGGGGAATCAGGCCGTCCATATCCAGAAATACCTATCTTTGTATTTTCTTTCCCCCCCAGTCTCGTGTGATTGTGCAACAGCCGGGAGAACGAAGCTTTCATTCTTTTTACCAGGTTTGTATACGTTTGCTGAAACAAATGACTTTTCTCAAGTTTCCCAGACACGATAGGCAAAATATTTAAAGCTTTCACCCTTTCGTGTGTTTTGCAAAGGGTTCCCTTGGTGTTGCGTCTTGGGTGATCTCAGGTTCTTTAGTTCTTTGAAGAGGCCTGGTCTGGGGAAGGAGCATGGGAAGATTTACTTTCTTCTATCCTCCAGTCCCATATTAACACATTTGTAAACTTAAAAGGAGGCTAACTAAACAAATATGGTAGAATATTGGACTTTGACTCACTGTTTTATTTGTAATAAGTCTAATCCCTCTATTTTCTCTTGAGGCCTCCAGTCCATATGGAAGTAATTTTATGACACCAAGTTGACTTTCTTTTTTTGGGGGGGGATGTTCTTTTTAATGTCTTCCATATTGTATGGTGGTTCCCTTGTGGGCCCTTTGGGGGAAATGGTCGGCCTATTAGTATAACCTTTATTCTCAGTTTTGCAGTGAGGGAAACGTAGGTTTGTTTATTTTTTTCCCACTTACTCAGTACTCCATGATGGCATGTTAGCACCTCGCTCAGGAACGTGTCATTTCCGTGTTGGAAGGTCTCTGTGTATGGCAGAGAAGGTAAATGCGCCTGCCAAGACACATCTGTGGCGTGTCACCGATGTAAACGTGTCTGGTCTGTGAAGAGGTTCAGGCTTGTTTTCTAAACAGTTGTGTCACTCGAGGACAGTCACTGAGGCAACCTCTTACCGGTGGTCAGAGCCCCACAACGATGCAGACCGTGTATTTGGCACATGTTGTGCTTGTGACTTCAGATACTGTAGCTGATTCTTCTGTAGCAGTAATTTAATGTTTTTATGATTTTTCTTGTCAAGCAGATCAATAACAAACAGAAAAAGGAAGAATTTTTTTTTTTCATTCCCTGTTTCTTAAAATACTCTTTGTACAGCTCCTCCAGGGGGGTTCTGACCAGATGTTACGTTCTCTACATCTTCAGAAGGATGCGGCTGCGTACAGCTATATCTGTCCTGGAGCACAGATAAAGGTGAGGGTGTTGTCAGGGAGTTAGAGGTAACTTGTCTTAAAATTGTAAATGCTTCTTGAAATACTTCAGGTACTGCTGAGCTAGCAGAAGCTGAGACCAATATTTAGGGGATGAATATGGGAAGGTGACACCAATGAGCTATTTTTAATGGAGTTTCTGGCCCTAAAGGACACGCCTGTGTGTACTTGTGCATACTGCACTTGTGTCTGCCTATAAAAAACACTCAAATGCAGTAGGAGAGACATCACCTTTGCTAATAAATGGAAGCATAGATATTTGACCCGTTACCAGTGACAGACCTTTCAAGCTTCATGGGTAACTTCAGCTGCTTTCTGGACCAAAAAGCCATAAGGATTCTTTTTTTTAATAGTAGGAGAATTTAAGTTACCGAAACATTCATTCTTCATGTCTGACTTACTTATACTCAAGGGGGCCTCTGAGCAGGAAAGAAGGGAAGAAACCCATAAAGTTTCTAGGACAACAAGATCCTGAACACTTTAAATACATCTGGAGTTGTCCTTAGTGTTGTCCCTCTGAAGCAGGGTCCAGACAAAAGGCTCCCTGATTTCCTAATTCCTTTCTTCAGATGCTCTTTGGCAAACAAACCCACAGACCTTCTCAGATGCCTTGATCAGTTTCTCTAGAAATCTGCAGCAAAAACAAACCCAGATGACTGGGAGGGGGCAGAGGCTCATCTTGAGAAAGATGGTGACCAGAAATGTTCTGCTGGTGCTGTGCAGCTTCTTAGAGGGTCTGTGACTGCACTACTCTACTCTTTCACAATAAATTCCACTGGGAAAGTACTGAGCTATTTAATGATGCTGTGATGGATTTCTGTGTCTCATTGCTGGTGGTGTACATGTGTGTCCAATGCGGGTTCAGCGTACAAGCATACAGTATGGCATTAGAATAAATTGAGAAATCTCATGACAGCGTCTTGCATCTGAAAAATAGCAAAGTACATTTCTATTTCCCATGGGCTTGCAAAATCTTTGCTTTCTCAGAGTTGACTTCCATTAAGGCCCTCATGTCCCAATCATCTCTTTCCCCTCAGTGTTCCATCAATGATGGTGCAGAGTTCAAAGCAGTAGCTGATGCCATGAAAGTGATAGGCTTCAAGCAAGAGGAGATTCAGACTGTCTACAAAATTGTGGCCGCCATTCTTCACTTGGTAAGCTCCCTGCCTGCAGGTATGAGTAGGCTCTTCTTCAGGAAGGGGTCAAACAATATATTTGTACTTCCAGCAGCTCTAATTTTCTTGCTGCAGAAGCAGTTGGAAGATCTGTTGGCTGGAAAAGTGTACAACTTCCAGTGGTGAGTGAGATTCCTTGATAAAATAGGACACTGCAGTAATGATGGAAGATCACATTTATTCTTGCGTATTCCAGATCCCAAGACAGACATATCACGAAGTTTTGGGAGCTGTTAAATGTTCTGAAAGGGAACACAAGGAATTGTTTGGGTTTGGCAGTGAGGGTTAGGGAGCTCTCGCCTCGCTATCCTTCTGTCCCCTTTTACCCTCACTCCCACTGTCACCACTGGGACTTTGCTGGAGTGATGGTACTTCACTCCACAGGGGAGGCTTGAGCACAGCCGGGTACAGGAGAGCTCTCAATTCTCTGTGTTCTGCTGCTAAGGAAATCCTTCCTTCACCCATATTCTCCTGGGCCCCAGAGCGTCTCCTCCCCTGCGCAGTATCCTTGTACCTCAGATCGTCTGTTCCTTGAGAAGAGAGGCACTGCAGGTGGGCAGGAGGAAGGTGGCAGAGAAAACAGTAGCTTTTTTTCCCTTTTTTTTTTTTCTCCTCCTTGGAGTAGTTGTCCCCCAGGCTGGGGAAGGGATGGAGTCAGGGTGTGAGGCCACTCCTGCAAACAACGCTGTGGTATTGCTGCTTAATCCTGGCACTGCAGGTGTTCAGTAAGAAAGCTTCATTGTCAGTCCAGCCCCATCAGCCGTGCTGACTTCTCAGCTCCCCCAGAATGTTCACATCACCTTTGTGGACAACAGCGTCGCAGTAAGAATGGCAGCCCAGTGTTGCTGGGGTGAGCTGCAGTGAAGACGAAATGTTACATCCAGCGTTTGAATACTTAATGTCATTTCCCATCACTAGTCTCTGAATCTTGAGAAAGTGTTTGATTAAACCTCTGGAAGTATTTGATGTAATTTTTTTTCCAAAGCTGAGCTGAACGCTGAGCAGGAATGCTGTTGTTTGAGTCAGGCTTTGCTGTTTGGAGCTTTGCAGATAGCTGGATATACAAGGCCCACCCTTCTGTGTTAGGAGATCTACTGCCTTGAATAGCAGGTGGAACGTGGATGAACTCGGGGTGTGCTGATTCATATTAATAAAAGAGATTGAGACATCTACTTTCTTGCTGCTACTTCTTGCAGGGAAACTTGAAGTTTTCTGTGGATGGTGATACTCCTGTAATAGAAAATGGCAAGGTTGTGTCGATCATCGCAGATTTGCTGTCAACAAAATCTGAAATGGTGGAGAAGGCGCTTTTGTTTCGAACTGTAGCTACTGGTCGAGATGTCATTGACAAACAACATACCGAACAAGAAGCCACCTATGGCAGAGATGCCTTTGCAAAAGTGAGTTTAAATTTCCTTTCTTTGCATCCAATTTTGTACATGACAGTAACTCAGATGCATTTCTTTTGCTTTTGCCTTTTGGTTGAGTTGTACTTGGTGCAGCAAAGAATGGTAATGCCTGAGGAGAGCATTCAATATTGAATTGCCTTCATAATTGCACGTTTTTCAGTGCTCGAGTCCCAGTAGGATTCCCGGGTGGATCAATAAGTACAGTGCTTGCTGAGACACAGGAAGTCTGTACTTCATGCGGATTTATTTCTGAATGTGTGCGCTCCTGTGTTCTGTAGGGGGTCGCAGCGCAGCACCTTCCCTGCCCTTCCCTGGCTGCAACACAGCCCGCACCACGACCAGCAGCGCTTGCAGCACGCAAGGGAGGGGGGGGAGCTGCCAGCCTGGCTTGCTGGCATCTGCAAAAGGAATACAGCGTACAGGGCTGAATGTTTTGTGAAATACGATTCTTGACTTCATTTAGCAGTTAAATTCAAAGAGTAGAGAGTGGAGCTGTTGTAACATCTAGAACTCGGGTTGGAGACCCAAAGTGCTATCTTTTTTTTGGAAAGGTGGATACTGATGACTGAAGGAATGACAATTGTCCTTCCTTTGCTAAGAAATCAAATGACAAGAGAAGAACAGATGAAGTTACGAAGATCCTTGATTATTACCTTGACTTTTTTCCCCGAAGTTTTTATGTTTGCACGGTTTTGCAGTACATTTTGAACATGCAGACTGTGAAGATACCTATGCCTGTAGAACATTTGCATTTTGAAAGGTGAACAGGAATGTTTTACTGCCACAGTGTTCAATTGTTAGATTTCTGTAACTGAACTCTCACTTGCTCCTCAATATTGTTAAATTATTCTCAGCTATGGAAGTTATTAGGCAGCTGAAAAGCAGACTGGAATCAAATTAGGGGAACCACTGTACCTAGTGACCTCATGGGGATTTGGACTTCATGTAAATGAGTTTTGGATGAAAGAAAAAAATATTGTCATAGAATATTTTCTTCTTGTCAGTAGCTGTTCACTTTTAGCAGAATGTTATTTGTAGCTTTTGTGTAGTTAGGGCAGGATCTTGAATTAAGCTTTGTAGCACCACGTGTTGCATTTACCAGAAAGAACTGAGACAGATGCAGGCAAAAATCCTCACTATTTTTTTCCTGGCAGGCCATATACGAGCGCCTCTTCTGTTGGATTGTGACACACATCAATGATGTGATTGAAGTGAAGAACTATGACACCACAATACATGGGAAAAACACAGTCATTGGCGTCCTGGATATCTATGGCTTTGAAATATTTGACAATAACAGGTGAGCCATGTTGTTACAGCACAGTGCTGCGCCTTCGCCTTTCCTGTGTGAGAAAACTCATCGCCTTTTTTTCCTTATGTTTTTGCAGTTTTGAGCAATTTTGCATTAATTACTGCAATGAAAAGCTACAGCAGCTCTTTATTCAGCTGGTTCTAAAGCAGGAGCAGGAAGAGTACCAGCGAGAGGGAATTCCCTGGAAGCATGTGAGTGCTTTGGCAGGGGCGGGAGAGGGTGGTTTGAGGTCAGTGTACCAGCAGAAGTCCCAGATGTAAAATTGCTCCACATGTACGCTCCTGTCGAAGTCTATAGGACATCTGTGTCCATGCCAGCTGTACTGTCAGACGTGCTGTCTGGAAATCAGGCTGTGGAAGAAGCTAAGCAATTATCTCACAACATTGCTTTGCTTGCCATGGTGTGGGAAAATAAGTGACTCCAGGTCTGAGTTAAAGCATATTGTGACATCTCTGGGATGTGACACATATCCCTGAGTGTTTCTGTTCTGAGGGCTTGTGTATTTTGTCTAGTTGTAGATATTCCAGTGTAAAAGTCTTGAGTTCACAGAATCACAGAATCACAGGGTTGGAAGGGACCTCTGGAGATCATCCCGTCCAACCCCCACCAGAGCAGAGTCACCCAGAGCAGGTGTCACAGGAACGCGTCCAGGGGGGGTTTGAATGTCTCCAGAGATGGAGACTCCACCACCTCTCTGGGCAGCCTGTGCCAGTGCTCTGCCACCCCCAAAGGAAAGAAGTTCCTCCTCGTGTTTAGGCGGAACTTCCTATACTCAAGTTTGTGCCCATTACCTCTTGTCCTGTCACTGGGCACCACTGAAAAGAGCCTGGCCCCATCCTCCTGACACCCACTCTTTAGGTATTTGTAGGCGTTAATAAGGTCACCCCTCAGTTGTCTTTTTTACAGACTAAACAGACCCAATTCCCTCAGTCTTTCCTCATAAGAGAGGTGTTCCAGTCCCCTAATCATCTTGGTAGCCCTATGCTGCACCCTCTCCAGCAGTTCCCTGTCCTTCTTGAGCTGGGGAGCCCAGAACTGGACACAGTACTTGAGGTGTGGCCTCCCCAGGGCAGAGCAGAGCAGGAGGATGACCTCCCTCCACCTGCTGGCCACACTCTTCTTGATGCCCCCCAGGATGCCATTGGCCTTCTTGGCCACAAGGGCCCATCGCTGACTCATGGTCATCCCATTGTCCACCAGGACTCCCAGGTCTCTTTCCACAGAGCTGCTCTCCAGCAGGTCAGCCCCAACCTGTCCTGGTGCGGGGGGTTGTTCCTCCCCGGGTGCAGCACCCGACACTTGCCCTTATTGAATTTCATAAGGTTTCTCTCTGCCCAACTCTCCAGCCTGTGCAGGTCTCTCTGTACGGCAGCACAGCCTTCTGGAGTTCTCCTGTTCAAATTCCTTTCACAATGCCAAGGACAAGATGTGCAATTTTCACTGTGGTGACTGTGCACAGTTGAATTTTAAAAGACATTTTAAAGTGGGTTCTGTAGCAGCTGATTTTTAGCAGAGATCTCGAGACTGATGTGAGGTGTATGAGAGATCACTTGCTCTGCTGTTCGGTGTAGAGTAGCCTGCTTAATTTTGAGTTGGTGATCAACATAGTGAAAGCTGATTGCTCCTCCTGTGAATGGTGGGCCCCATTCTCTCTGTCAGACACATGGTACTGTTCGTCACTGGCCAACGCTGGTACTTCTCTCTTTCACAAGCCAAAGTCACAAATATACCCGTTCTTTGTGTTTTGCAGATTGATTACTTTAACAATCAGGTCATTGTTGACCTGGTAGAGCAACAGCACAAAGGGATCATTGCCATTCTGGATGATGCCTGTATGAATGTTGGAAAAGTTACAGACGAGATGTTCCTCGAGGCTCTTAATAACAAGCTAGGGAAGCACGCTCATTTCTCCAGCAGAAAGGTAACGTCTCCTCTGTATCCTCAAGACTTGCTTGCTTTCCTGTGTGATACCTTTTCTGGTTTTTTAGACATGGCGGAATAAGGAAAAAGACTTGCTGGGGTTGGAATCGATACCCTCGACTGTGAAATTAAGTGCCTGAGAGCAGCAGCAGCTCCTAATTACAGAGTCTGGTCTGGGTTTAGGTCGCGCCTCGGACGGGCCCGGATCCGGCAGAGGGAGCTCAAGGATGTCCAATGTGAGATTGGTTTTATTCCAGGCATAAAAGAAGCCTGAGCTCGTGCCTTGACATATCATGATGTCATCTGGAGCCAATCGATGCGCGGTTTCAACCCACGTGATGTTCTTCCCAGGCTGCTCTAATACATAGTGACAGTGAAATTATTCACACTTCTGCATTATTACAGCACTGTGATTTATTTTTTTTTCATCGTCATTGGCTACAAAACATGTTCATCTCACATTGTACCTATGATCAGCCAGGCCCCTCGACTTCCTTTGGTTTTGGTACAATGTACGAATTAAAAGGCTTTATTTATTCCTCACTTGGCAGCGTTTTGAAAACATGGTCACCAGCCTGATTAATTTGAGAATCTTTCACACTGAGTAATCAAATAAGGGCTTTTAATTTATTGATGCCTCTCTACTGAGAAACATCATTTGACAGACATCGTTCAGAACGCTGGTCCCCCCCTTCTCCCTCCCACCCCAGTACAATATTTTATGTAGGTCAGAAATACAAAATTAGCATGGTTGTGTAAGATATGTGCTAAAGGCCGCCCCCAGGGAGGCTGAATATAAACAATAGATCTGGATGTGGCTTGTTTGGGTAGGAAGAAAATAAAATAACCACTTTTTCCTCCCAGATGTGGCTTTCCTTAAGTGCCCTTCAGCTGCAGCACACCTGTCATCTCGTCTGCCACATGCCTCCTCGCTGAGGGAGGGGGACGGAATCTTGCTTTCTGCTGTAACCTAGATTTTGTGTGCTTAAGCAGCAGACCCATAGCATGTTCTGAGTAAACCCACCTGAAAACAAGTATTTTCATGGCGTTTCTCCATTTTAATGCAAATTTCTTCCCTTAGTACTAATGATTGTGAATAGGGAAGCCTGGGGGGGCGGGGAGGGAGTCTTAAATCCTCTGCAGTGGGGTAGGGTGGGAAGTGGTCCAGCCTCTGGAGCTGCCTGCTCAATAGATGTGAGCTGGTGGAGAAGGGACTTCACTTTCTGTCGTGTCCTTGGTCCTGTGTCTGCTCAGGCGCTGTGGGTCCGTCACGGAGAGAGCGGGTAGTGCTGTCACACGGTGGGGAAAAGGACTGAATTTCATCAAGAATATGGGAGGCTATAAAATGAAAATTAAAGAAATAATAATCTGTTTGAGTCCTTACCTTCAGGAGTCCCTTGGCAGCATAGGAAACGTTAAAAGAAAATATTGCCAGTCACAGCATTCCTCAGTAGGGGGTGGCATTGTCAGAAAACTGTTTGCACAGACTAGGAGGGAAACAAGGAATACTGCTATAAATAATGTTTATGGAGGGTATGATGTATCTTCCTGGCTTGCTAATTTCTAGTTTAAATCAATATAGTCTTGAAAAATTTGACCCATAAAACTCTCAGCATCATAATTATTTTTTTTTGCCCCCTCTCGCATCTTTGCAGATGTCCTTTGCCAGTATCTAAGATATCTTCCTCGGTCCCTTCTAGAACCGCTGTAGGAAACCAGCGCTTCCTAAGCCGGCCTCTTCTAGCTTGAATTAAAACAAAGGACTTGATGTCATTTCGTAATTTGCTTCTGTAGACTGCAGTAGTTCTGCCCAGAAGCTGTAAAGTTCAGCGCAGATGGAAGCTGTTCGTAAAGAGTTAAAGTGCGTGTGCTGATATGTTATGGGAACAGCTCCCATCTTTCAGGCTGCGTTAATGCTTCACCGCTCCCCTCTGGAGCGTGTTGCACGCTGGCTCCATGTGGATAAGCTCTAAGGGGCTGCTCTGCCCTAAATAGTAGCGTCCTATTTTGTGTGCTGCATGTCTGGTCTGCTGCTGTCTGCTTGGTTGTCCTGCTGAAAGCCAAACACACCAGGAAAAATACTGACCAAAACTTCCACTAGGAGTATTTGTGGCAAAATTTTATGTTGCTAGAATTGTCCTTCTGAATTGCCCTTCTCTGTAGGCATGCTAACTGTTCTGATAATGCTTCTCAACACCACAGGTTCATTTTCTCAGCCTCTTTAAGTTCTGATTTTTTCAATTTATCTTCTGCTTTCAAAGGATTGAGTGCAGTGATGGACAGCCCATGCATTTGTCACTCTTCAAATTGTGGAAAGAGTCAATCTCAACAAAACGATTGGGAAGGGAAGAACATGAGAAGGTCCATTCTGGTCCACCTGACGTAGCATCTTCCAAGACACTAGGCAATAGGGAAGGTCTAAGTGACAGAAGAATATGGGACAAATGTGTAATGATATTTTGATGTGCTCCCAGTCTCCAGTGATCTGCAGCCCAGGAACCTCCTGAATCAGGGCTGGTGTCCTTTACAGTTTTTTAACTTTTTTTGTTTGTTTGTTTTAATTGACAAAGAATCCCACAGCTTGCTTACTCACATGAAGAGCTCCTTCCTTCCCGTTTTCCTTCCTTCTCCCTTTTAGCTTACATCTGTTGCCTCCTAGTTCTGGAACACCAAAGCATGGTTCACTGTGTTTTCTAATACATCAACTCCATGTCGTTTGCCATCGACTTCTGGCAATTCTGTCTTGACCTGAAGAGGTTTAGTTCATTTGGCCCTTCTTCCTGTAGCAGTCAGTCAGTGCTGTTGATCCTTTTTGCCCTTCTTCAAGCCTCTTCCAGTTCTCCTGCATCCTTTTTGAGATGGAGGTAGTTAAGGTACTTGTTGGGCTGGAAATGGAAAGTTCGGGGCCCATCATTTGCTATGAACTTTGTCTTTTCTGTTTGTGTATCACGGTATTGAATTTAATTTGCTCTTTCTTGCCATTCCTTTAGCCTCTCGTGTCTTCCGGCAGTTCCTCACAACCAGCCTTTGTCTTTACTTCCCTGACTAATTAAGTACCGTCAACAACCTGATCACCTTCCTGTTACCCTCAGATCACAGCTCATTAAAAGGATGTTAGCAGTGTAGACCTCAGTGCAGGACCGTTTCCCATCTCCCCTGCTGTTATCTGTGTGAGGACCCTTTCTCTTATCTCTCATAGCAGCTTGAATTCTTTGAGTTAGTGAGGAACCTTGTGAAAAGGCTCATGGAAATCCAAGCAGACTATCAACTATATCGATACACGTGCCGTTCTTTTTTAATAATTTCAACTGATTTGCCCAGTAGACAAAAGGTTCATGGAAAAAACCATTCATTAAAAACCCTAGCGTCGTGTTAAGCCACCTTCCAGTCCCTCCAGTACTGGGTGAGTTTTAAGCGAGAAGCTTGTGCAGCCAATCGTGTCCCGTCTGGTTGCAACAGTTGCTTCTTTTCATTGTGGTTTGCTTGTCATATACCTCTTCTATTGACACGTTGGTTGGAGATGTATGTTTTGGGTGGTTGAAAAAAGGCATTACATCCTCCGTAGCTCCTTGCTGGTGAACACAGCTGTAAAAAGAAAAATGACTTTGTTTTCCTGGTGTGGCCTCATTTCTTCATTTTCTCTGTGTTCCTTCGACATCTCGGCCATCTATCGGCTCTGCAGGCCCTGGCGTGCTTCCTGCTCCTGCTGTGCTGGCATCTAACACCTTTGTAACCATCCCTGTACCTTGTTACTCAAACTTTTTGGTTTCCTCCTTGTGATTTTTTTTTTAATATATTTTATTTTATTTTTTTCCATTTTTTCTGTCAGTTTGAGACAACCTATTTTCTACTCCTGGACATGGGTGAAGTTTTCTGGAGGATATCTTCCTGCTTCTAAGAATCTCTCCTGCCCTGCAGTCTAACCATGCTAATTTCCTCTTGTATTTTCCCAAGAGTTTTGCTGGATCGTAGATATTTGCTCATAGCCCTCGGTGTTTTTAAATGGTGCCCATGCTTCCTGCAAAGACTTCATTCATCTACCTGCCCCTTTTGGCTTTAATCCTCGTTTTTATCTCATTCTCCTTTTTTAATTAAGCTGAGCCTGGTGGATTTTTTGGCTTCGGTTATTCCTGAAGGGATGAGTGTATTCTGGCCACTGCTGCTGAACGGCTGCCATGTGGGCACGTGGCATCTTCGTTTAGGGAAGGGATGTAACGAGCAGCCTGAGCTGAGAGCTGTGAGCGGAGGGCTGGAGCTGGGACCACCCTGTGTCCGCAGGGGTGGGCGCCGTGCAGCGGGTCTTCCATGATCTAGAGTGATTTGGGGCACAACAAGCACTGCTATTGGAACTGTCACATTTTGGTTTCTTCATTTCTTTGCTGAGGAGCGATACTGCAATGGCAAAAAGATAAAGACGACATTAAAAAAGTCATAAATTAACTCCTTGGTGTGATGTTTCTCCATGTGCATGAATGTTCTTTTTGCTTAATGGTGTTTCTGAGGTACTATCAATTTTTTAATAAAACAGTAGGCTCTTGCAACTTGATTTTGTCCAAATACATCGTTTTATAATGCATCCATGAAAAAATATTATAAAGCAGTATTATAACTGGATTTCACATCAACACCTGCCTATATAAAGTGGAATAACTATAGTTTCCATTTCTATTTCCAATGCATACTGTCCTTCCATGAAACTTGAAAATCCATGGGTGATGTTTTAATGTATGTGAATTTATTTTAGCTTTGTGCAACTGACAAAACGCTGGAGTTTGACAGAGACTTTCGAATCAAGCACTACGCTGGAGATGTGATGTGAGTTTCTTCCAGAAGTCAAGTTTCACCTTCTATTTTTGTCTTTTAGCCAGCTTTGAAGTGGTACAATATTCTGATTGAATGCTGCTTCTGGTATGAACCAGAATAGCTGTCACACGGAATTACAGAGTGCAGCAGTTGCTTATCAATTAAATCTTATGCTGGTTACTTGCTGTACAGAAAATGGTTTTGTACTTGGAACTGAAACAAAAGGAGAATGTGGGGAGGGGGGGGTGAGGGGAGAGCAGTGCTTCAGGGAAAAAAAGGAGAGGGGGGAAAAAAAAAGCCAGCCCTGTTTATGCAAGAAAGCTTTCCTGAGCTAATAAAATCTGGTTTTGACATCTGGTTAGTGAGATTATGTAACTCTCTGGCTTTCGATTCCCAAATCGGTTTGAGCAGAGTCAAAATTCAGGGAAGTGTTGAACTGAAACGAGGATCGGCGCGAGGAGCCTTCCCCCTCAGCTTGAAAAGTTTCCTGTACCCAAAGCCTACGAGAATGGCCACAGCATGGGACAGTCATGGGAAGGCAGATGAAGTAGGAGTGAAAGGTGCCCTCATGTTAGGAACTGTCTGGAATATCAGCGGAGTGATTTAATGGTTTAGGATTGGTGTAACTCCCCGTGCCAGCAGAATCTCGAGGGAGCTGATGAGGAAACAACTTAGGATTTCTTTTACCTTGGCATTAAATTTATCTTTAATTTAGAAGGCTGTGATCATACTGGAGCCCATTCAGCACAGCTCGATTTTGTCCTGGGGTCTTTACTGAGCGATTGCTGAGACACGTCCCCGATTTCAAAGCGTTTTGCCAAGGAGGAAAAAAGACAAGGTGCCATATCAGTGGCTGAACTTTCTCACTGCCAGCGGCTGAAAAATTTCATAAAAGAAAACTGAAATGTGGAAATAGTTGCAGATAATATTTGAGCCTGAACCGTGTTATGAGACTAGGGTGGCTCCGTGCAGGGATTTGAATACTGTGGGGCTCTGGACCCCAGTGCCTGCAGTTTGGGCTCGGGCTTCCTGGGGGGGTCCAATGCTCAGGAAGCAACTGAGTGGGAGTGACTGAATGGGGAAATTTTGGACCTTTTCTTTGAGGAGAGAGTGCTGTCTGTCTTGAGGTTTGGAGAAGAGATGAAACTTTGACATTATAATCTTTCAGGGTGGTCTTTCTGTGGGAACAGAGGAAGGAAAGAGTCCAAAATGTGTGTGTGTGTGTGTTGACCTTCAGGAGTTCTCCAGTCACTGGTTATAGGCTGCTCTTGGTTTTTTTTCTCCCATTAGAGAATCTTCCTTGACACCAAGAGAGGGACAGACTAGACGTATTGAAAAAGAAAACATAATTTTTGTAGGATTTAATACAGACACGTGCTCTGAATTTGGAGGCAGAAGCCATGAGTGTAACTCTGGAATTTGGGACACCTACGACTGGCTCAAGTCCTGCTGGGTGTCTCAGCCATCCTGCTCTTCACCTGCATGGCTCAAATAGCTTTCTAAAACTAGATGTGTGTCGTTCCTGCACTGGAGGTGGAAAGCTGGGCAGAAGGTTTGAAGTCTCACGCAGAGCTCATGCAGCAAATTAGTGATAGGTTGGGAAACAGAGCTGGATTCCTGATTAGCATCTGCTGTGTCTGTAGGAGTGCAAGGATGCTGATTCCACACTGATACCAGCAGCTCACAGAAGGACTTTGCTTCTTTGCAATTAACTCTATTTTTCTTTTTTTTTTTTTCCAGTTACTCAGTCACTGGATTTATTGACAAAAACAAAGACACTTTATTTCAAGACTTCAAGCGCCTCATGTACAACAGGTAGGAATAAAAATATTAATGAGGTGAATTTAAATCTGATTTGTGAGGATCCTGTTTTATAGAGTGGATGCTAGGAGACTAACATCTCTGCTGATGCTATCTTTACAGTGTGCGCCGTGCACGTGAATAAATACATGGCTTTGGCATTTGATCTTTGTCTGTCTACCGTGACCTGAAGGCTGTTGGTTTGATTTTTCGGTTTAAAGTCCTTATTCTGTGTATCTTGGTTTTGTTCTGCTATAACCTTTCATTTAACTGAATTTAAAGTGTTTGTTTGAACCCAACTCATTGAGCAATGAAGGTAGCTGTGCAGAGATCACCTGTGCTGCCTGATTTGTCATTAACCAGGTTTTTGGACCAGTTGCAGATGTACCATTACTGATCTCTCTTTAATCGGTGCTGAAGATGCTGAGTAGCGTTTAGACAACAACAGACATCACTGGCCCCAGCTACAAGTCCTGGTTTTGAAAGAAATTTTAGGGGTGATGGGGAAAATGGGCAAATAGATTTGAATCCTTTTTGTATGTGCAGTGACGTGAAAAATTTAAACCCGGTAGTCACGTGTTATAAATACTAATTAGGCAAGTACAAGTTGCCTTTGATGAGCAAATTTGAAAGCCTATCAAAATGTGTGTGTATATATAAGTACTCCAGAAAGCTGTTTTCCTTGACAGCTGGCATGAAACATGTTCTAACTCTCTTGTAACTGTGGCCTATGTCAACCTTTCAGAGACTTTGCTCAGAGGTGGAAGTCAGCAAAAAATAGCCTGCAGCTGCTTGGACAACTCTGTTTACCTGGTTTAACAGCCAGTACAACTATTAACTTAGTTTACAGTCCTGTTACATTTACTCAGCGTACTCCCTTAAACAGCCTTGCTGTTCATGGTTTCAAGACTTCACGCTAACCAAAAACCTGCAAAATATTTGCTGTAAGGAGGTTGTATTAAATTTAGACTCTGTTTTCCATTAAGTTTCTGGTAAAGACTGTTCACAAAGACCACTTATGGCCTATTAAAGCGCGTGATAGATTGGCTATTAGATTGCCGTAACTGCTTTCAGCTTTTTTCTGTTCCAGAGCTCTTGCCATCCATCATGGCCATTTTACCTCATCTTCAACCCTTCAAGAAAATGTAGGCTAAAATGTATAAATTATTCGATATATCACGAATGGTGCAGAAATACAGCTTGAAATCAGATAGCAAGTTTCAAGGGAGGATGTTCTGGGTTATGGTCTTACTCTTTTCTGTTTTGATTAAATTCTTTATGTTTGTGTCAGTAAGGCATACTCTGCTTTTGATAGATCGCTTCTGCGGGATTTTTACTATGCCATTACTGCACATCTTTATCTGAAGAGGAGAACGCACTTGTCATTTTTCCAGAATATTCGTTTGTAAGCTTCAACCGTATATTGCTCAAGAGCAAGAGCTGTTTTGCCCAGGAATGTCATATTGCTTTGGCTGATACATTTTGGACTGAAAATACCAGTAGATCTGGACAGAAGCAAGCTGTTGAATTTTGAATTGAGTGGAAATGCTGTTAGACTGTGTAATTAAAGAGACTGTCTTTTAGCTCTAACCCTGTGTTGAAGACGATGTGGCCTGAAGGTAAACTGAGCATCACCGAGGTAACCAAGCGACCTCTGACAGCTGCTGCTCTTTTTAAGAACTCCATGATTGCACTAGTGGACAACCTGGCATCAAAGGTAAGTATTTCTGTTTCAAAATTGACTCCGACTTCTGATTAGTGGGGTGTAGCTTCTCTGTGGAGAGGCTGCCACCTTCCTATGACTGCAAGCAGTCGGAAAGCTGAGCTGATCAGTGGCGGATGAGTTTCGGCTGTGACAGTGGGCAGCTGTGAAGGTCTCGTAGGAGGGTTAGCTGCCGTCCTCGCCTCAAGAAGGTGGCAGTTTGTTCCCCCTGTGACTAGTGTAACTTTCACTTGTAGGAAAGGCAGTCCCTCTTAGGTAATAATTATTATGTCCAATAAATAATCATCTTTAACAAAATTCTTTTGGCAGAGGGCCCAGAGGATGTAGTTTCACAGTGGAGAGATTCTCTCTTTCTGGCTTTCAGTGCTGAGAGACTTCTGTGAAAATCCAGGCAGACCTGCGTGATTTCCTTCTTTCCTCTTTGCTATGTGAGAGGGTGAGAAGTGAAACCTTTCATTTTACTAAATAGTTAAGTTTTATAGTAGGAAGCATTGCTTTGGCATGCATCGCTTTGTGTGAAGAAAGGTAGGCAAGGGAATGAACTGGGGAAATGGCTGTTTGAACGCGGAGCGCCTGGATGAGGCGAGCAGCGGTGATCCCTCCTGCGAGCAGAGATCACCACCAAATATTTGGGTGTTGCTGATGCTGGGTGACCGTGTTACACTCCCGGCATTTTGGTAGCGTTGGGGAAGGGGAATGGGGTCCACAAGAGATGAACGGTGGTATATGTTAACATATAGAATAACTGAGCAATAAAGGGTGATGTGTTCTGACTGTCTTCTCGGGAGTTGTGGTAGCAAAGGAAACGTGAGTGGCCCAAGATCTGGAGGGAGAACATGCCTGCAGATGTGCTAAGGCTAGGAAAAGCTTTGTAGAGCAATGATCCTTCCTTGTTCTAATAAGAAGACCCTGTGAAGAGCAGAGCATTGTTTGAATTTTTGCATGGAGAGGCAGCCACATGAGTAACAAAGTCTTCACGGGCGTTGCGTTGGTCAGAGCACGGTCGCGCAGTGCTGGCTGTGCACAGGAAGAGAGAGCTATCCGCACTGGGAATATTGCAAGAAATAGTGTATTGCTTCCTGTTTTCCAAAATTAGGAGATGAAAACACACTTGATTTACAGTTTTGAGTTCTAGTTATGGAGTGGATTTAATTTGCAGCAGAAAATCTGCAGGAGGGTGTGCGAGCCTGGCCAAAGCCATCTCAAGGTGCTAGCCGGGCTTCGGGCTGGGGTGGGACCAAGGGCTGCCAAGAGGATGCCCTTGTTAGCCCGGCCAAAAGCCAGGGCTTGCTTTAGGCAGGGACCATTAGTAGAAGCTGAGAGAGGTCCTGCCCCACTGCCAGTGCAGCCAGCAGCTTTCCTGGATGGGAAATCATGAGCTGTTGGGGCTGGTGAAGGTGTCTGTGACCCTGATGAAAGGGAGGTAGGGACAGACTTTAGTCTGACTTTCCAAGGAGTCAAGATTTACCTGAACTGTCAGTAGCCCAAATAATTTGTTGGCTAGCCCTAACCTAAATTTGGGTATAGAGATCTCAAGAACCCAAAAAGTTTTCTCTATGTGTTATGGAAAAAGGTTGAGGTACGGGATTCTGCCCCTCTGCTCTGCTCTGGGGAGCCCCCCCTGCAGTGCTGCCTCCAGCGCTGGGGCACCAACAGCAGAAGGAGACGGAGCTGTTGGAGCGGGGCCAGAGGAGGCCCCGGAGATGCTGGGAGGGCTGGAGCCCCTCTGCTGGGAGGACAGGCTGGGAGAGCTGGGGGGGGTCAGCCTGGAGAAGAGAAGGCTCCGGGGAGACCTGGGAGCCCCTTCCAGTCCCTCAAGGGGCTCCAGGAAAGCTGGGGAGGGACTCTGGGTCAGGGAGGGGAGCCATGAGACGAGGGGGAAGGGTTTTAAACTGGAAGAGGGGGGATTTAGATGAGATGTGAGGCAGAAATTCTTTGCTGTGAGGGTGGTGAGCCCCTGGCCCAGGTTGCCCAGAGCAGCTGTGGCTGCCCCATCCCTGGCGGGGTTCAAGGCCAGGCTGGACGGGGCTTGGAGCAACCTGGGCTGGTGGGAGGTGTCCCTGCCCAGGGCAGGGGGTGGCACTGGGTGGGCTTTAAGGTCCCTTCCAACCCAACCCATTCAGTGACTCTATGAAAATGAGTAGTTGGGGAAGGAAAAACGTTCTGATTGCTGCCTCTTGTGTAACGCAGTTCTCTGCCGTACAGAGCAGTCACGTTGTCTCTTGCTGAGCCAAAGAGGTGGGGAACCTGGGGCACCACAGTGAAGCGTTTCAAGCAACACAGACACAAACTGCTGGGGGTGTTGTAGCAGAGGGCTGTGATCGAGGGGGAGGGCAGGGAGCTGTTGGTGGGAAGGTTCGACAAGCATTGGTGGAAAAACATTTGCTTGTTTCCTGGAAAAATTTTTCTAGGCCACCTGGTATTTTTAAAAATAGAATAGTCGAGAGAATTCTGTGCACTGTGGTGGTTTGAACAATTCCTATAACTCACCGCGGCAGATGAAGAGTTTAAAGCACACGTTACCCATCTTGAGTCAGTAGGTACCAAAATTCATCATTGAAGGCTGACTGGCTTGTGTGAAATGAGTTAGTTTCGTTCCATTTATCATCAATATCTCTGTCACAAATGCCATCCTTTTCCAAGGATAGGCCATAACCAGGAACTGTTTCCGAGTCAAAGTTAAGCTCGTGAGTTCACTAGGAGGTTCCTGTGTGTGTCTCGGTGTAGTCTTTCCCCATTCTTTGCCTTCCCTGAACTTTCAGTGAGAAACATGCGTTTAAGATGTTGGGTTTTTCCTGATTTTTTGATTGAATAGCAATGGAGAAAATTGTCTGGAAGCATTGTATTTCAGATAGTTTCCCAATCAAAGGGAAAGCTCTCATTAACCAGGCGTGTTTGTCGGGACTTAGCAAGGCTCTTGCCGAGCAGGAAGGAGCCCGGGGCTGCCTTGTTTGTGCGGTGCTTTACGGCCAACCTTTAGCATGATGGCGGGCTGGAACGAAGCGGGGGAAATTCCCACATTGGAGCCTGCTGTTTAAAAGTTTACGTGGCTAATGCTTCTTGCAGAACAGTGTTTGTAGGTACTTAAGTTTGCAAACTAAGTTATGTAGTTACGCTTCAGCTGTTTTTAGTGGAGAGCCTGGCTGTTATACGTCTTTAAAACCCCAAAATTTGGCGAGGCCCATTCTGAAGTCAAGCTGATGTTACTTTAAAAGGTCTAAATTTTGGTGTGTCCTAGAAAGGAGAGGTTGCTTAGGTAAGGGTCCTGAGCACTATCACTGTGTACTTCAAACAGTAAAACAGAGTGCAGAGAGACAGCGCTTCTGTTTGGCCGTTGTGCCCTGAGGTTCTCTTTGAGGTGACTTTTTGACCAGTTAATAATATGTGCATGTTATAAGCAAGCTAATAACTCTGGGCATTCAAGCCGTGCTTTGCTAGATCCTGGTTCTGCACAAATAAATGGGATGCTCTGCCTCTGAGTCATTGCCAGTTTGGATGCTTGTCTCGGCTCTCGCTTCTGGAGGGGGGGTGACCAGTTGTCGTTCTGGGGCTGGTAACACCACTGTCTCTCTTGGGGACACCGCTCCTTGCAGTTCTGGGTACTGTCGTTCTTCCCTTGGGTTGCGTTACTCATTTTTCCCGTGCTTAACTTGGCACCGGAGCTGCACTTCTGGGGCTCACCAATGACAACGTCGACAGGTCTGACTGTGGTTTGGACCCTGCAGGACTGGTTTTTGGGAAGCTTGTGGTAATGACTGCTGAGCCCAGCTCTCTGAGAGCAGCCTGGCACAAGCGGTGGTAGCTGTTGGGGGCTGCGGGTGGCAGAGGAATAAGGTTCCGTAGGGAGAGGTAATATCGGTTCATGTTTTTCTCAGCTGTTTCTCAAAAACCAAGATGAAGATAGATTTGAATTTTGTTGCAGTTTGAGCTGAGTTATTAACATTTCTGGAGTTTGCCCAGTATATAAGTGCAGTCGGTGCTGCTTTTCTCAGCCTGGCCTCGCATTCCACCTGGGCTGCTCTTAATATTTCTCGTAAACTGCTTTAAACCGTATTTATGTGCTCTGTTTCTAAAGTCCTTAATCAGAGTGGCAGTCCCAAGAGCTCATTTTCATTTATACTCATTTGGCCTTCCCAAAAAGCTGCAGGGTTTTTGGCAATATCAACAGTATCTTTAATCCTGTCGTTTGGGGGAATAGCATCCAAAAATGCTAATTTGGTGAGCAGGAATAATAATAATAATAATAACAGAAACAAAGCTCGAAGTCTGTGACTACAGTACCTACAGCACTAGTTGGTTATTTAACTTTTCCGGTATTTAAAATAACCACCTTTAAAATTCCGTTTTGTTGGTATTCTGGTTTAAATCTGGAATATTCAGTGATGAAGCAGAGTTCTGTGGTTCCCGAGAGGAAGAGGCAGACGCCGTGGTTGTGAGGGTGTCAGATGCTTTCATAAGGGCGAGTCGCATACAAGTGCTGTTAACGCTGCAGGAGCTGTTCACAAATACGGTTTTAACTTCACCTTGTGTATACGCGGGTCCACACAAGCATGAAGACCCAGGAAATATGTTTTTGGAGGGTGCCGAGTTGGAGTGGGGCTTATCAGTACTGGTATCTCGATACCACTGTCATCCTCCGGACTTACACTGTGAGTCCGTAGGTAGATAAAAGTGATTTTTTTTTTTCCAAAAAACAAACCAATCAAGCCAAAAACTAGCTTTACAGAGTTGCCATGTAACATTTCTCAAGCAGTTGTTTTACTGCCTGTGCTGTTCTCTTGGGGATTTGCTCTGTGGTGGATGACTTTGGGTGGCTTTTCTTTTAACTACTGCCACGGGAAGTCCTTTGGCTGACACGGCAGTAAGTGATGGGCTCCCCCAGGAACTCTCTCTGGACGTGCATCTCTTTTTTTTCTTTTTTTTTTTTATTTTTTTACCCTTCTTCTCTGTAACTCCTTTTGTCTGACTGTTCTTTCTTCCTTACCTCTCCTCTCCTATTCAGGTTGACAGGCTTCATCTCTAGTAAGTTCTAACGTCATCGCTGTGACTGATTGGACATGTCCAGCACAAATTTGTCAGCCCTGTGTCCCATCCCTTCTCTCATCTAACGAGCTATAAACTATGGAAAAGAAATCTCTCAGGGGGGAGTTTGTCTAGGGTGCAATGACTTTAAACTGGTTTGTCTTCTTTTTGACACTTAACACAATCTCTCAGCTTGATTTAAAAATTTAAAAAAGTTGCAATTAGGCCCCTAACCAGCTTTCAGAACTGGAGCCTTTGTGTCACTGTATTTCAGTTCTTCCATTTATAAAATGCAGCTCCCAGGCTTGACAGCCTCGTGGTGCAATAATGGGAGCTGCATAATTATCCCCCTGAAGAGCTGAGGGTGGTGGGATTGTAAGCGTGCAATAATCTACTTTAGAATTTACCCTAGTAGCTGTCATTGCTGTGAGGCTTTAATTGCACTGTAATTGCACTGATAGATGATCTCCTGTCTGTGCAGGAACTTCCTATTTCTGTTTTCCAAAGGGAAAGCAGTGTCTTGACTTCTGCCTTTTATATCAAATGCAAATACAGTCGCTCCTCTTTGTGCTGGGCTTGAAGCCACAGATTTTCTCTTGCATGGAGGTTTGTTGCGTTTTTGAATGGCAAAGACACAAGTGACAAGCCAAGCAGCCAGCTCTGGGGTGGTGAAGGGAGTTTATGTGTTGGCAATAATGAATAGCTGTGAACTGGGCGCTGTAATGTCGGCAATGAACAAGTAACACCAGTTCCCTTGAGGCAGAGGAGTGGGATGCACTTTCTTGACTTCATACTCCTAACGACGTCTTTAATTTGGTTCCTGTGTTCTCAAGATATTGCAATTCTGTGCATCAAACATGGAATATTTGCGATATCGAATCATTTATGTTGGAAAAGACCTTTAAGATCATCAAGGCCAACCATAATACTAATCTCATCAAAGGATTTATATTCATCTTGACATCAGATGCAACCCAGTGGTGTTGAGGGCAGATCTGGCATCATTCTGATGTTAGTGACCCTGTTGCTAACACTGGGATAGGTCTGCCCTTAAGGGTAACTAACGTGTGGATGGAGAAGTGGCCCAAGCTGAATGTTATTAGCAAGAGGGGTTGGGGAGAATTGTAGACCATTCACCTTCACACCTGCAGACTCTTTCACAGCTTCTAGGTTCAGGTGTAGTTCAAGGAGTTCTCTGTATATCCTGCATTTTCCCGGAGTAGCTTATTTCCAATCATACAGGAGACTTGTTCTGGCAGATGAGTGGCCTGGCCTTTGTTTCTTGCCATGCAACTGAGAGATTACGATGCAGAGCTTATAAATTGTGGGCATCAGGTCCTGCAAACTCCTGTTCCTCATCATCAAACATCCTATTCCTCAGCTGCCATGACCACGTCAAACCTCCTTCAGTCCTGATTTGAAGTTCAGAAAGGGCTGCTTCTACCTTTGGAGTTTGACACCCGATGTCTGAGAGAGCGTGGAGAGCGCCGGTGACAGTGGCGTTCCCATGGCACAGCCATGCTCTACAACTGAAGGGAAAATCATCACCCGCGCAGCCTGCAAGCGCTGAGAGCTGGTAGGAGACTGTGGAGTGAATAAAGGCCCTTGTAAACCTTCTTACCTTCGGCACAGAGATAATTTTCAGGAGAAAGCCAAAAAAGTTAATTATATAAACCTCTTAAAACTCTTTAAATTGTACCAGTACTATATTTTTCACCATTCTCTCCTTAAGGAAAGGAGAATAGAATAGGTATGGGTTGTGTTGAATTACCGTGGCAGAAGGCGGCGCTCGGCGTGGTGGTGAACCTCGGTGGAAGACCTCACCCAGAACAGAGCTGGTGCTCAGCTGCCTGGTGTCCTGGGGAACCTGTGTCCTGGGGAACCTGTGTTCTCAACATTCCCTCCTTTTCTGAGCCTGGCGCTTTCTGAGGATGTGAAAAGGAGAGTGGGATGAAGAGAGCATTGTCCTACCGGGGGCCCAGGTGGTAGTTTGGAAGCGAGGCAGTTGTCTCCTTCGTGTGCAGCTTTGCCTCAGTCTCCCTCGTAAGGAAAAGAGCCAAACAAGACCGTGATCGAACTATCCCTGACACGCTTCGTGGGGAGAGATGAAGTCACTGGGAGAGAAGGGAGATGATGTAGGAATGCGTATTGCCCACACGTCCCTCTGGTTACCCACGCGCTCCCCACACCTACTTAGGCATACCTGGCTTGCTGCGGGGAGGGTGGGCAGCACGGGGGACCTGCCAGCTCTTGCATGGGTGGCTGGCTTGGATTTTGCTCTCCCTCCTCGCTGCCGTATATTCCTACCCCACGGACAGCCCTCCAGGAGAAAAGCACAGCTTGATGCTACTGATTGCGTTCTTCAGAAAGCAGGGAAACGTTCCAGTCCAACACCTTGCCCAGAAGGTCCACTGCCTTGGATCAGTTTCTAGGATACAAGGCTCTGCTGTTCCAAGGCCTCCATATCTCAGCCTCTTCATTATTCATACTCATCCTGTTCATGTTCAATGGCGAGTGGAAGCTCCGTGTGCCTGTCACTAGTGCTGCGTGCTTCCAGGTTATGTCAGGACTAGCCAGGTTGGTCAAGGATGATCCTGTTTCTTCAGTATTACTGAAGGGGAAGCAGCAATTTTGGGCCTTTTATATTATCCTGAGATTAGGTAAGTGACCTAAAATCATAGAGAATAGGGCTAAATCATAGACAAATCATAGAAAATAGGGCTAAAGGGGACCTTGGGAATTTATCTCCTGTCCGAAGGCACCTCTGCCTCTGTCTTCTCTTTGCAGATGCTCGTTTCGGGGGGTTCCTCTCCACTGATGGAGGTTCCCCTCCTCTCCCCAGGCATTCAACTCCCATTCCGTCTTCTCGTGATGCCTAATTTGAATGTTTACACTGTAGTTAAAGCCAGTGTTTCTTTGTCCTAAGGCTGAATATTTACTTTTCTTCATATCTACCCTTTAAGTGTATAAAATCTAACATCCGGATGGTTATGTGGCTCCTCCGTCCTTCAAGACTAACACTGTATTTCCTCTGAGTTGCTTTTTCTGGATTTTTGATCTTTCTTGTTCTTCCCTGAACTGACTCACCGCTGTTTGCATCCCACTTGAACTGGGGTGCCCCAGCCTTAATGTGATGCTCAGATAAGTAGAAATCTATTGGGTTTTTTTGTCTTGCGGTTTTCCTGTTCCTGTGCCCCTTCCTTAGAAAAACACAAACTTGACTCATGTTCACCTAGAACTCCTAGATCTTTTTTTAGCACTGGTGTCAAATCAGTTTTTCATTCTTTTATTATACAACTATTTCTGCCTCGATGTGGAACTTTGCATTTGTCCTCACTAAATTAATCCTTTTTTTATTTTTTTTTCCCCAGACCACTCCTCCCATTTGTTAACGTTGTGGGTTCTTGCGCTCTGAAACTTCATATTGCCTGCAGATTTGGTACCCACACTGTACTCCTGCATTCAAATCACTGTTGAAACCATCCAGTAGTACTGGAACAGAACTTTCCTTTGGAAAACCCTTGGGGTTTCCCGTTAGAGAAGGGGCCTCTGGTTACTCAGAGCAGTTTTACAGATGGTTTTACAGCCACTGGTTTCATCTACTCCAGGGAAAAATTGCTGAAATTTCATTCTTAATTTATCAGTTGTGCTTATGAAAGGTGACATCTTCTAATGTTCAGGTATCAGACGGGCTGCTTATCTCCCTTTATCGTCATGTTAGCATTGTTGTAGACTGGTTTTTTAAATGCTGCAGTTTAAGTGCATCTTTGCTGTGTCTTTCGAAGCAAGTCTGGACATACTGGGACCTTCTGAGCTGACTGGGATCCTCGTTTGAGTTCTCTCCTTGGCGAGTGATGAGATTTGGTGGGCAGTAGGCTCTGCCAGCCTGCACAGTGTGCCACTCCTTTTGCAAGGGCTGCTTAAAAAATAGTCTATATTAATGTTCTAAGAATACAATTTTACCTTGAAACACTAAGGTGGGCCTTTATGATGCTTACTAATTGCTTTTCCCCCCACCAATAACGTTAGAAGTGGGATAACAAGGGCTAATGAAGAGAAAGAAATGAATGGACTTCAAAACCCAGTGTGATGAAAGTAAATAAGTTTAAAAGACTTACAGCCAGCCCTTACAAGCTGGTGCTGGTTATAGACTATGTTGGCCGAGGCGAAAGTTGCTTTTAATCTCATAAAAATAAAAGCAAACATCAAATCAGCCTAGCAGGGCTGATATGGGGCTTATCTCATGGGTGCAGGCTGGCTGGCAGCGAAGGGTGTGCGACCCTGTGGGACTCTGTCCTGAGCATCCAGAGCAGGACCAGCCAGGCTGTGCTGGGTGGCGTAAAGCCACCAGTCCCCCTTCAACGTCCTCTGCCGCCTGCGAGTCCCAGGTGGTGCAGAAAGAGGAGCTGGTGTGCTGGTGGCTTGTGGTTGCCCTGTGGAAGGTGTGATGCTTGGTGGGTCCAGTGGGTGGGTCCAGTCCTCTTCAATATATTCATCAATGACCTGGATGAGGGGATAGAGAGCACCCTCAGCAAGTTTGCTGATGACACAAAGCTGGGGGGGGTGGCTGACACACCAGAAGGCTGTGCCGCCATACAGAGAGACCTGGACAGGCTGGAGAGTTGGGCAGAGAAGAACCTTATGAAATTTAACAAGGGCAAGTGTCGAGTGCTGCAGCTGGGGAGGAAGAACCCCCCGCACCAGGACAGGTTGGGGCTGACCTGCTGGAGAGCAGCTCTGTGGAAAGAGACCTGGGAGTCCTGGGGGACAACGGGGTGACCGTGAGCCAGCGATGGGCCCTTGTGGCCAAGAAGGCCAATGGCATCCTGGGGGGCATCAAGAAGAGNTGGAGCACTGGGGCCAGTGCTGGGCTCCCCGGTTCCAGAAGGACAGGGAACTGCTGGAGAGGGGACAGCAAAGGGCTACCAAGGTGCTGAGGGGACTGGAACCCCTCTCTGATGAAGAAAGGCTGAGGGATTTGGGTCTCTTCAGTCTGGAAAAAAGACGACTGAGGGGGGACTTATCAATGCTTATAAATACTGAAAGGGGGGGTGTCAGGAGGATGGGGCCAGGCTCTTCTCAGTGGTGCCCGGGGACAGGACAAGGGGTCACGGGCACAAACTTGAACATGGGAAGTTCCACCTAAACACGAGGAGGAACTTCTTTCCTTTGGGGGTGGCAGAGCCCTGGCCCAGGCTGCCCAGAGAGGTGGGGGAGTCTCCGTCCCTGGAGACATTCAAACCCCCCTGGACGCGTTCCTGTGCCACCTGCTCTGGGTGACACTGCTCTGGTGGGGGTTGGACGGGATGATCTCCAGAGGTCCCTGCTAACCTTATGATTCTATGATTCTTGTGGTATTGAACTGGGGTGGACGGTGACTGGGTCTTGCCCTGCACGGGGTAGTGGTCAGTGATTGCCATCATTCAAGGATGGCTTTGGAGGGCTTGTTTCAGTACAGTTTAAAAACTAGGGAGTTTTTAAATGCTTTTTTTAGATGTTGATGCTGGAAAAGCCATATCCGGCAATCAGGGCAATGAGTTACATGGCTTGTTCTGTCTTTTATGAAGACTGTTTTTGTTATTTTCACAGTCTGTAGAGAAGGGGGATGTGGAACTGGTTCTGTTGCGTAGCCAAGGACAGTTGAACTCCAATGAGTGACACATTGATTCAAGGCCAGGTTGGACGGGGCTTGGAGCAACCTGGTCTAGTGGGAGGTGTCCCTGCCCAGGGCAGGGGGGTTAGAACTAGATGATCTTTAAGGTCCCTTCCAATGCAAACTGGTCTGTGATGCTGTGATCCTGTAACAGATGTCATTGCAGTATGCGACGAGGAGGAACGCGTTCTGTGCCACTCTTGTCATTTCGGTTCTAACCTTGTAATTCCTGTTAAGCAGCCAGATCTCATCCAGGTGACTGGGGTGGACTGACATCTCAATGTTTTCATGAGGAAACAGTTGTGGCTGCATTGACTTTTTTCTTTGAGTGACACTCGGTTTGATTTGTCCTCTTAGGAGCCCTATTACGTCCGTTGCATTAAGCCCAACGATAAGAAGTCCCCCCAGGTTTTTGACGAGGAGCGTTGCAGGCATCAGGTTGAATACCTTGGCCTTTTGGAGAATGTGCGAGTCCGCCGAGCAGGCTTTGCCTACCGCCAAACGTACGAGAAGTTTCTTCACAGGTAAGAAGGGCGCTGGCAGGGGACGGGGTTCAGCTCTTTGCAGGACAGCTCGGAGACTGGGATGAGGTGTGGGGTTTGGCTGTCGCACCATGAGTGAAGAGGAAGTCTTAAGTCCTCTGGGCTTGCGATCCTCACTCTTGAGCATAGGGGTGGTGGTGTGTTTGGTTCAGTGTCTGCTGTTGGGTTTGATAAAACGTGAGTCTACCAGGGACTCTGCTCTCTCGTTTTGTGGCAGCAGCTGTGTTTAGAGGTGCGTATGTGGCACTCGGGCTCAACTTCTTTCCTGCTAAAATTCATTTGCTGTATTACTCTCTGCAGCAGGAACCTGTAATGAGGTTCTTCCCCAGAGCATAACCTTAAACCCAGAGCTAATTAACTTCTGTTTTCTCTCCGAACATTGTCTAATTGTTGCAGTGAGAGAGACAGACAGACACTGTGTGTCTTGGGAAGTGCTTGATGGCACAGTTGCATTATGTGTGTGCAGGAGGAAACCTCTGGACTTTCAGACTGGAAGTCTGAAAAGGGGATAGTAACATGACCCCATTAAAACAGGTTTTTGATACTTCTTGCCCTCTTAATTCCTACCAGACTTGTGACAAATGAAATGTTTTAGATTGAAATTTGTCTTAGGGCTTCAGTAAATTAGTGCGGGTACTAAGAATTCAACCTCTTGCTGATGAAATAGTGAATTGATTTTTACTTGTGTTATTGAATCGGGTGGGAAAAAGGCCGTGAGGGTAGAAAAAAATTAAACTATTCAAGCGGGTGGGATGTCATGCGTTAGAAACGAAGTGCTGTTGAAAGATCCTTTGCTGTTCATGGTGGAGATTTGCCTGGATATTTCGTGATACCTGAAGTGGAACGGAAGGGCCTGGCTTCCTAAATGCAGCCTACAGTGCTGTGTATCGGTTTTCTTAAACATCATGCAGTGGTTAGAGCGTGCTTTCGCCCTCACATGTGGAATCCATTACAATTTACTCTGAAGATTTCTGTAATTACTATTAATATAAACAGCTGCTTTGTTTTTAATGAATGTTTGATGAGCTCCTCTAAGCTTAAGACCAGAAGTGGTGTTTACAGCCAGTAAACCAAATTAGCACATGGCAACTGGTACCGCTTTCAGGCTCTCGTAACATTTGTTCTGCCGGACCCTGGAGTAGGATTAAACATCGATGGCGTAAGGTATCAGCCATGCTATTTGCATATCGCAGTATTGCTCCCAGTCCAGTCTACGCGTACTTTTCTAAATTAAAAAAAAAAAAAAAATCTTCTGGCCTGGATATTGTTTTAATTTTTTCCAAAATTCTTTGTTCCTTGCCTTTGGGTGAGCCATACCCTCTTACAGGGGCTGGGGGAAATGATTTGTGGTACAGGCCGCACAGTTTGAGTGGTGATTGACCAGGGATCACAAGGGATTTCTGTTCCTTTATATTTAACAGGCCTATTGGGAGACTGGGAACATGGGGGAGACTCCAGGCCCTTCAGCTCTGGCCTCTTGCGCTGCATGGGGGGCACGTTTGAAGATGTAGAGTAACTCAGTGAGGGGCAATTTTAAGATGCAACTTTGTCATCAGTTTGCTCACATTTGCGAAAGATCTCATAGAAGTTCAGACCCGCAAACAGATGTTTAACTCCCTTACAGGGCCCTGAAGCTTTCACATTTTCTGAGCCCAGACCCGATACCTGTGTTTTGTTCTGCTGATTCCTCCTAGAGGGGACAGGAGATATGTATTGGGATATATATAGATAAGAGATACAAATATGAGTGTGTAGATATGTGTGAGTGCAGGTATTCCTAACTTTTTTATATATATAATATATGTATATATGTGTGTCTATAGAAAGTAACTTTCCTTTCTGTAGGAGAAAAGTTTGTTACTACTTAGCACCACAATACTGTAAGGTAGTTGATGTCCCGTATCTACCAGTGGGAAACGAAGTGAAGCACAGTTAAGACCATTAATAAATGTCCTTTGCAAACTTTCCTTGAAATTAAGAAAACTTTGAGCTCTGTGCAAACCAGTCTGCCCTTACCAATTTGTAGGAAGTAAGGTAAGATCCAAAAGTTCTTTTCTTGCACAGGAGATGCTGTGCGTTCATTTGGTAACTACATCTCCCAGTTGTGTGAAATGCGTGTCAGGACCATGTGTCTTAAATAGTTGTGACGCATTCTTTGGTTTTAATATATAGCTTACTAACAAGAAAAAAAAAAGCCACTTGGATTTCATCCAGGGGTATGAGTGCAGGGCAGGGGGAAGAGTGGCGCCTGCGAGGCATCTGCGAGCGTAATCCAACACTTTCCCCACGAAGGCATCCCCCCGCCTATTTCCAGGCGTTTAAACATAGCGTGTAAACCACACCGAGATAGCTCTGAAGTGGAAGAGCATGACCCAGCTTCACGTGCAGACCCAATATTTTTCATTAAAGCTTCATAATTGAGTGGCTCGCAAAAATCTTGGTTCTTAGGAGAGCTGTACTGAGAACTGTAAACCCCAGTAGCAACCTGGTGTTTCTATAGCCAGGTTTGGAGAAGAAGGAGGAGAAACAAAGGTGGTGTAGAAATGGATGCTTAATGTATAAGTGACCTTGAAAGCTGCCAGGATCCCTAGGCAGGAGAGGGGAAGGGTTGTGGTGTCAGTGAGTGGATTTATTTTGGGTTCTGCCTCACTATAATTAGCAGCAAGGTTGGGATTGTGACTCGCTGTGGCATCCAGGTCCTGCTCTCTGCTGCGGGGAGGCCGCGGGTGGCATTGCACCGCACGTGCCATGGGAGGAACACGAGGTTGCCAGGTTGCCATATTCCACCACCTGTGGGCTGGGAGGGAGGTGGTCCATTTGCCTCGGGATGTCTTTAAATGCCATAGCCCTGGTTTTGTTGTAAAGGAGGAAGATAATTTAACACTTCTTTTGGGCAGGTTTTCAGTTCTCTGCCATCTTATCCCTTTTCTTTCTGGCCCCATGGGCAGAGTGGGTCTGTTCAATAATCATAGAACCATAGAATGGTGTGGGTTGGAAGGGACCTTAAAGGCCACCCAGTGCCCCCCCCTGCCCTGGGCAGGGACACCTCCCACCAGCCCAGGTTGCTCCAAGCCCCGTCCAACTTGGCCTTGAACCCCTCCAGGGATGGGGCAGCCACAGCTTCTCTGGGCAACCTGGGCCAGGGGCTCACCGCCCTCATGCCAGGGTTTGCACTCCCACTCTGCTCGTCTTTTTCTTTTTTCTTTTTCCTAATTTAAATGTCTCAAGGTGGAAGATTTTCCCAGTGAATTAATTATTGCAGGAACATTTTCCTGATGAGAATAAGAAAGAGGAACAAGTGTGAAATATTTATGTCCTGTGTGTGTACGTGTATGTGAGAGCACGAATGCTATTGCCAGCCAAGCATAAATGCAAAATTTTCTGTTGTGCGTCTGTCTGAGGAGGGTTTTTTAATATGTCTGGTTTATTTATCAGTGAGATCCCCGTCTGCATGCTGTAACCCTCACGCTGACCGTGTTCCCTGCGTAGACACAGTGCGCACCTCCATTTTTCCCTTCTTCAGCAGCTTCTTCAGAAAGGCTAATTTGCTGAATGAAAGCGCCGGTGTGATGTATTTCCGTTCAGGCTTATTTTAGTCTGTTCAGTAATTCCTTCAGCGCACCCACTCCCAAGTAAAAAGGTTTATTGCTGCATCCATTTCATAGTAACTGGAAATTCTGAGTGTCTAAAACATTGAGATTGATTCTTGGCTTGGATCGTGGGCATTAAACAGAGAAGTGGTTAAGACTGCTGCATGCTTGTTTTATTTAGAACGTGAATGCAGGTCCTGTTACAGTGAAAATGTCTATTACATTTTTGATTATGTCCATAAATCTTATGCAGAAAATTCATTGCTGCTTTTCACAAACGTCTATTCACCTCATCAGCACTTTGCAAGGCTGGTAAATCTTGCAAAGAGCAGAGTCTGATGCAGTTATTTTTGCGTTTGATTTGTAGTTGTCTCAGTTCCAATCTGCGTTCTCTCTCGTAGTCTAAAAAGGAGTTTGGAGCGCAAGGGTAGGAAGAAATGATTGAACAGCAATTCCAGGCAGGAGTGGTGTTTGCACAAGCTGTGGCAGTCAACTATCTGCTGCTTTGGTAAATAATAAAATTTGTTAGAAATGGCTACAAAAATGTTGGACGAGAACATCATTTGCAGAATTTTTAAATCTAGGTTTTCTGACTAAACAATTGATTACAGTTGGCTTTTTATGCGGAGTGTGAGCAAACCAAAGCTTTTCTTCCTCGCAAAAAAAATTTAAAATCAAATGGTGAAAGCGTGAATAATGGCACTGCCAAATCTGCAGGGGGACAGCGGTGGGGTTTGTCGTGTTGCATCAGGTCGGTGGTGATGAAATGAGCTTCTAACAACAGGGTTTTTTCAGCATCTCACAAAAACATGCCTCTCACGTTCATTTCCATGGATTTTGAGGATCACGATTCCTACACAGGATGTCTTGAGGCTCTTCTATCTATGATCGGGTTTATTAGAATTTAGATCATAATTCTTTCTAAAACATGTTGAAGGTTGGTCTTCTTGAGGACCTAGATGATAAGTTTGCATTTGTAAATTGTACTTTGTAATTCCAGGTACAAGATGATCTCGGAATTCACTTGGCCGAACCACGACCTCCCTTCAGACAAAGACGCTGTGAAGAAGCTCATAGAGTGCCATGGATTTCAGCACGATGTTGCTTATGGCAAGACCAAGATTTTCATCCGCACGCCTCGAACTCTGTTCACCTTGGAGGAACTGCACGCCAAGATGCTTGTGAGGATTGTCCTCTTCCTGCAGAAGGTAAAGCTTAGTGTACAGCATTAAAAAATCCATTTGAGTTCCTTAAAACACTTTTGCTCCCTCTTCAGTCTCACTTGCAAAAGTGACAAGTCTGCGTAAATTCTGGAATACTGCAGTTTGAGTATTACTTAATTTTTTTAAAGCTCTTTCAGTAGTGCTCTCTGTAGCTGCACTGAGGTCTTGACGTGGTATGATGTACCGTGAGCTGTAGGACCTATAAGATTATTGGATACTGTTTACCTAGCCTACCTAGAAACTTAGAGGAGCTTTGGTGGGTGAATGTATGAGTGATGGACAATGGATGTTGAGACGGTCTTACTTGTGTAAAAGTTTATTAGTGGGTCTAAGGCTGATGGCATACATTGACTTTAACGGTAAAACTCTTGAGGGTGCAGGGAAAGGAGCGAGAGGGCAAGACAAGAGTGAGAAAAGGGACAGGGAAAACTGTCCCCAGAGGCCAGCTAGGAAGAGAAGGGACAGGATTCCCCAGTGAGTGTCCTCCCAGAGTGCAGCATGTCATCTCCCTCATCATACTATTCCATTAATAATTATTGAGCTTTTTTCAGGACCTGAGCGAAATCCCTGTTGTTCTTTCTTATGGTACTCTTAGTGCTGACTGGAGCATACAAGGGGCCGGGGACAGATGCTCGTGGACATTGGTTTATTAAGCTTTGAGCATCTGTATTATTGATTCCCCTCATGTAAACTGAAAAATAAAGCCGAGGGGTGCAGAAAGAAGGGATGATTTGCACACTAGTGGCAATCGCTTCCCAAAAGAACCTGCCATAACATGCAATGTTGGGGTTTACAAGTGCAGGCCTAGGAGAGTTACAGCACAGGAGGAAGGGAAAACACTGCCCCGGCAGCTTGGGTGAAGGGGTAACAGAGGGAAGGGCACCCTACAGAACAGAAAATAAGAGGCCCTGAGCATTACAAAGGGTAAGACACCTGAGGCACTGAGCAACAGGACCTGTGTGCTTCTCCTTCCTCTCTGGACCTGGGATTTGGGCTCGAGGTCTTTCTGGTTTTGCCCTTAAGATAAGCAATTTTCCATTCTGTGACTTCAGGGCAAACACATTCTCAGACTTTGCTCACAAAGGTGCTCTTGTAAGCCACGGGAGTTTGGTGTGACTTGGCTAGCTCCTAAATCATGGTTTTAGTACTTGCTGAAAACTGTGTCCTGTGTGAGTGGGGTCCGTCTAGCAAACGGCAACAGCTTCTGACTTTCACAGCAACAGAAATGGTGGAACGGACTTTGTCCCAGCTAACAGGGACTGTTGACTAGCTCAAGGTTTTTAGAAATGTATTTCTTAAAACACATTTTTCCTTTGTCATTCTTGGAACTTGGGGAAACAACAGAACTTCTGAAACCCTTTTTGCCCGTCAGAAATAGAAACTGCTGACAGATGGGTATAAAAACTGCACAGAGAAAAAGCCTGCTCTAAAGCTGTGCACTTAACATAAGTTTGCACAAACTTTCTAAATCTGATGGACTCAATCACTTTTGGTGAAGAGTAAGACCCTGAAGGAAAATTTATCCACTGCAAGCTTTAATAGTTTTGAGAAACGCTCACATTTTTTGTTTACAATGCATTTGATAAGATTTTCTTTCTGGAAAGCAACGCAATTTGACCAGAATGGAAGGAGAAAGCGTCAAGTCCAGGGCTGCATTTCTGTTGGTATTTGTTCTGCCAGATTGCCTGGTTTATCTTTAGTAAGGAATTTTGTCAGTTTTGGATATATGTATGTGATTAGTTTTTCCGGAAATGCAAAGCTCAGGCTGCTCAAAGGATGCAGGACCTGCCTGGTTTTGAGCTTTGTGGTTCAGCCTTTCCCTTTCCTTTTTGTAGCAGTATTGTTCTTGCCCTGCTGATGGGCTTCACAACAGCTTTCTTGGACTACTCGTCATTTTATTCCAGGTCATTTCCCTGGAACTGGCAGCATTCTTTCCCAAAAGTGTATTGTGGCTGCTTCTTTTGGAGTGAAACAGGGCTGATCTGTGGGGTCTCTCTCATACACTTCTGGTAACGTTTTTCTGGATTATTAGTTGCACTTCCACCGTGCTCGCTGTGGTTCCTCGGGAGGAGTTCCCCTCTCTGCAGCCACTTTTCTAAGCGTGTTGGGCTTATTTGGTGCCTTCAGCAAGTTCACTGGGTCATGCCATTAATCTGGAAGTCTCTCTTTCTTCCCATAGCGGTATGAGGCAAGCTAATGAGCTCCTGGTTGAATAAAGCTGCAGGAGGGACACCTTGCTCCCAGGTGACCCCAGTTTTCATATGAAAAGTCTGAGGAATTGAGAGGGAACCCTTTTTGAAATTGAAAGGTGTAGTTACTGAAGAATAATTTAAAAGACCCAGCCTGTCTGTGCTGTGGAAACATGGTGTCTCACTGCAAGGTGAGCACTGGAGCTCCTCCTTCAGATAAAATCCACCAAACAGCGTGAGGCACAATTTGGACAGCAACATGTCTGGTTTTGTGAGTTTGCTGGCCTTTCCTTAAGATGGAAACTTCAGAATTGTATAGTCTGGGCTGTGATGTGGGCTGGGCTCAGCAGCCTTGGAGGAGAGCAGGGCTAAAGGTTTTTTGCCTCTAGAAGGTAAGTACGTGGTTGGGAATAATGGATCGGCTCTCTGGCTCTGGGAGGGGTTTTGCATGGCATCAGGCATGCTGGATTATATATGGAATAACTGTAGTGCTTTTGGACTTCTCTTCTTGCAACAATCAGCAAAAGTGACAAAAGTTAAATTCCTGGTGCCCCTTGTCCTATGGCTCCACAAGCCACCCTCCCCTGTTTTCTCCTCCAACGTAAGGGACCAATATAAGTTTACATGGAGGGGTCTTTCTTTTCTGCATAAAGTATTGAAATAGGACAGGCAGAGTCATCTTTTTGTTAGTTCTCTCTGAGAAATCTCTAGTGAGATTCCGATTTTACCTAACAAAAGATTTGGGGGGAAAAGACAAGCTCCTTCTCAGGGGCTCAAGGTACTGAAGACTTGGAAGAAAACTGGATGGCCACAGCTCCTTTTCTGTAGCTTAACCCCGCTGTGGTTCACCAGTACCTCTGCTCATACTTACTGGGTGTTCTTCGACCAGGCTCTAAAATGCCGGAAAAGTGATGGAGAGGAGCTCTTTAGAGTCCTGGAACTTCAACTAAAGACAAGAAATACTAATGAATCTAAATACTTACTAAACAGCTCATCAACAAACGAGCCGGTCTTGGGTTGATGTCTATAGGTATGTGATTAGATACCTTGTACAGTGTTAAATCTAAATGGAAAATGCTTGAATTTTTCCTCCATTTTCTGTATTTCTCTTGCTTTGCTGTTAGATCTCGTTCTGTATCAGATCTGTATCAGATCACGCCTGTGCTCAGGCGCCAGCTGTGCTCTGCCGCCAGTAGATGGGGCAGTTGGAGACTGGCGGCGCTGAAAAAGGAACAATCAACACAATAAAACTCAAATCAGAGTAAGGATCTGAAGAGGCCTTCTCTATGCTCTGAAAACATCAAGGCGATTTCGCCTGTATCTTCATTTCTGTCCTCAGCTTGTTTTCAATCATTCATGAAAAACTCACACCAAAATGTAATTCTTGCTGCATTTTCCTTACTTTAGTTTTTGCTGGTAAGAATCACAAACTGTGATACTTCTGAGAATCACAAGGTTATATCTAAAAAGAAAGAGGGAGATTAACTGGATTTTAAAAAAGTAATTGAGCCTCCTGTTGCATTGGAGTTCCTCAAATGTAAATTTAGGAAAAGACAAGTGGAGATAAAATGTGGTGCTGTGACAGTAGGCATTTGTGTGATAAAAACTGAGGGAAAATGTGAGGCGTAGCCTTAAAAGCAGCCGATCCAATAACATTTGTTTTTTTGCACAGGAATGCTTTTAAATGAAAGCAGGGTCTGCGTATAATGCATATAGCTCTTCTGTTCTTGGTAGTTTTAAAGGTCCGTCTTCCTTTCTAGTGATATATGTTACGTGGTGTATTGCCCTCATACAAATCACAAGCCTTTCAAAAAGAGATTCAGTAATTATCTTAAGAGCTTCATCGTGTGAGTAACCCTTAACCCTTAAAATAATGCTTGTTCCTTTGTTTAGCAACGATAAGAATTTGCTTCGTATGAGTTCGGTTAAATTGAATTAAAACTGACTTCCAGTTGAAGTAGGTAATTTTGCTTCCTTTTGTCCCGTGTCCCCTGGATGTCTTCTCCTGTAGCTTTATCTTCAACCTCCTTTTTCTTCTGTGATAAAATGTGAGCGAGATTCCAGGCTATAATTTCACTTCCGACCACACCAAGTCAGTAAGCAGCTGTGATGTGATTTAACCGTGGCAACTTGCTGGCTCCAGGAGAATTTAGCGAGTGAGAGCTGCCCAGTATCAGCAAACCCATATGGCAGAGGAGACATCGCTGGCAGAATAAACTCGGATGGTCATTTTAGAAGCACCAGCTGAGAACATCACTGATTTTATGTGGTGCATTTGAGTTTATTTACTGTACCTGTGGTCTTGCCATCTATATGATTGTCTTCATGAATGCAAATGGAGCAGCTCTAATGTTAATAATAAAAAATAAAAATTAAAAAAAAAAAAGCTGCCGTGAAACTCGGTTGCTTTTTCTGCCCTTGGAAACGTTCCCACATATTCATTAGCTTTGCAGAATAGTGCTTTGTTAAGAAAAAAAAGCCCAGCCAGCCAGCACGTGCGGTATGCAAAGATGATGTATCTTGTCAATATAATTTAGTGCACTATTTCAGTGTAATTTTATCAGACCAGTACAGCTGCATATGGTAATCGCTTCACTAAATCTTCACCGCCTAATGCGGAGGAAGCAGGGATTGCTCTTGTATTGCAGCTCAGTCCTTGGACAAAAACCCACAGCCCCCCAAGCCTGGGCGGTCAGCGCGACCGGACGGCCCCGGTGCCGGCCGTGGGTCCCCCGCGGTGTCCTGGTGGCGCAGGGGACGGTACCCGTCCTGCGGCAGCGTGCCGTGGGGCTGAGAGCCTGCTCTCCACAGAGCTGCCGCTCGCAGCCCCCATCACCATGGCAACGTTCCGCGAAACCCGGCGGGGAAGAGCAGAAAAAAGAAGAACCATGGCTGACTTGTCATAATTTAATGTTTCACCTTCCCTTTCTTCGCCATCCCCATGAGTCCTTGAAGCGCGGTGCGCGGGGAAGCGTTAACCACAAAGGGAAGCTTTCCTCTGACAAAGAAGGCGTTTTCCTGTCGGATTATGGCCGGGCAGTAATAATCTGATGAGGGCTTCGGTTCAGTGACCCAAATAAAAGGTGATGCAATGCATTTGCCATCCGGACTGCAGGCGTTTACCATCTTGAGGGAATGTGTTTGGGAAGATTTGACTACAAGTGGAAATAGGTATATAATTACATGTGGATTTGTACCATGAGCTGAGGCTTTGATCTTGAGAGGCTTTGGCAGGGAGAAGCTGGGAAAGGAGATGCTGTAGCTCCTTCCAAAGGAGCAGCACGTGGGGGCTGTGAAGGACCAAGTAAGATGAAGAATTGGATGTATCCCGTGTTGACAGTGCCATTTGCCAGTACGGCCAAGCTGATCTCTTGGCGGACGGATCCCATGCTTTTCCTGGGCCGCTTGCCTCCTTGTGCTAGTAACATCACTTGTCTGCTTCCAGCAATCACCTTGAGGCATCTCAGGCTCAAAAAACCACCACACTCCAACCACCCCCCAAAAAAATTTAAAAAAAGAACCGCCTCCCACCAAAAAAGAAGAAAAGAAGAGGTCATTTTCTGGCAGTTTAGCTCCCCAACCAGCTCACCTTCCTTCAGATGAACGTCCGTGCTGGTGAAACGGAGAGTCAGGGCCATGCCCGGGGGTACAGCAAAGAGGGGAGAATCGGATCCTGCCCCCTCGGTGGCGGGCGCAGTGGGCGCCTGGGTACTTGCTTATTCGCCTTTTCCTCCCCCAGGAAATGCTGTGAAAACATGCTGTAATCTAAAGAAATGTAAACACCCATTTATTCTTGAGCGAGGAAGGAGGAAAGAACATACAGTGTGTATGCATCACAATTTAAAAATATGGTCCCGCAATAAATAAAGGATGGCAGGGACCTGCCTGTTCCGGAACTCCTGTGTCCTGCTTTGAGACCTTGAGCTTCCTGGCTGTCAGGGTCACCTGAAAACTTGGTCCGTCAACTCCCAGGTGTGTGGGGAAAAACAATAACCAAAAAACCCCCACTCAAACTCTTCCCCAAACCTGTTGCCAGCGTCACGGAGAAGGTTTTGCTTCACTACATTTTGGTTTGCAGAACGTGTCAGAAGGACTTTACAAGGAATCTGCACTGATTGCCATGAGGGATCAGAGGAATTGAGGAATGCCGTGTCCCCCTGTCCCTCTGGAAATCCCAGTCTCAAATGGGGCTTTTTTTCTCCTCTTGAATGGGCTTCTTTCAGCAAACATCTCTGCAGCCCCTTGTTTGTTAAGCAAACTTTTTTGTACTTCTGATCATGTAAATTGAGTATTTCAGGTTCCAACTCAGTCCTTTCACGGTTTGGGGTTGCGGGTTTTTTTCATGCTCATTCATGTGTATCATGGCCAAACTGGGAAGAGCAGATTCTATCCATGTATCTATCCATGATTCTATCCAAGAGCATTGCTGTCCATGCTTCCTTCTTGTTTTCATGGAAGGGAATTATTTTTTGTTGTGCCTGAGCTTTTCATTTTTGAAAGGACACTGATCTGCTGCACCTCAGGATGTCTTTAAGCCTTGTGCGAACTGTAGAAATACTGCCAGCGTGGTGTAAAGTGAAGTAAGCACAAATAGCATTCAGTGACCTTAATTTGGAAAAGATCTTATTTTGAGATGATAGTAAAAATACCAGGAGCACGTGAACTGTGCCAATAGTAAGGGAGAGATGCACAGAGAGTTTCTGTGTGTATCTTCTTGCCCAACAGGACACTGCAGTATAAATCGCAATCCATTTGAGAGGGTTTAGAGAGAGTTTACCACTGTTCCGTGGGGATGGATAGTGAGCTACACACGCTGGTTATGGGACTTTCAGGCAAAGATAAGCCTACAGTGATTGGTCTGTGCTTGCTGAAATATTTCTGGATTTTGTGCTTTATGATTAAAGCTGTCCTCCCTAGCAGAAATGCCTGTTTTAGTGGTAATTGTGTCCTTTAGACAAAGGTGAGGAATGTTTTCTAGGTCTTTGCGTGGCTCTACTTTCCCCATCTCTTCTCTTTGTTCTAGAAAGGCAGAACCTTGCTATCACGACTTCAGGAATGTAGATGGAGCTTAATCCGCAGCCACTTCACTAAATAGATGTAGGTTTTAAACTGCAGCAGCTGCTGTGCCACATCAGAGCGAAGGTCCGTTGGGACCACCGTCATGTCTCCAAGAGATGCCTGGGGAGGAGAGCAGCAGGACAAGTGTGCATCAAACCCTCCTTAATGCTTTCCCAGTCCCTTCGGACATTTGGACTTGGGATGACCTAAGCTGGGCGTGTTTTGGGTTTTTTTTTTATTCAATAACACCTGCTGGATTTCTCTTCCCTGAACTTGTCCTCAATCATGTGCCACCAGCTTTTAGGGTTTGTGGCTGCCTTTGGCAAGCTCAGTTAACCACTGCGTGGAGAGATCTTGCTTTGTTTGGGTCCATGCATCTCCCAGCGTCCGTGGATGCCTGCTTATTCCTGTACGAGGCAGGACTTGGCTCAGGACTCTGTGAACGCCTGTGACATCCCCTCTCAGTCCTCTTCTCCCATGGAGAAGTGTCCTAGCTTATTTAACTTCTCCATGTGGCCAGCAGGTCGAGGGAGGTGATTCTCCCCCTCTACTCCACTCTCGTGAGACCCAACCTGGAGTACTGCGTCCAGTTCTGGAGCCCCTACTACAAGAAAGATATGGACGTGCTGGAACGTGTCCAGAGGAGGCCACGAGGATGCTCAGAGGGCTGGAGCACCTCTCCTGTGAAGGCAGACTGAGAGAGTTGGGGTTGTTCAGGCTGGAGAAAAGAAGGCTCTGAGGAGACCTCATTGTGGCCTACCAGTATCTTAAGGGGGCCTACAAGAAAGCTGGTGGGGGACTTTTTAGGATGTCGGGTAATGGTAGGACTAGGGGGAATGGATTAAAACTAGAGATGGGTCATTTCAGAATGGACGTTAGGAAGGAGTTCTTCACCGTGAGGGTGGTGAGTCACTGGAACAGGTTGCCCAGAGAGGTGGTGGAAGCCCCGTCCCTGGAAGTTTTTAAGGCCAGGCTGGATGGGGCTCTGACCAACCTGATCTAGAGGGAGGTGTCCCTGCCCAGGGCAGGGGGGTTGAAACTAGATGATCTTTAAGGTCCCTTCCAACCCTGACAATTCTATGATTCTGTGTTGGGAGGTTGTTCTGTGCTTCTGGTTGTCCTTGCAGCTTTTACCAGCAATGAAATACTGAAGGTCATGAAATGACCTGTATTTTGATATCTTCAGCATGAAAAGCTCTACCTTGAATTTTCATGGATGAGAGAAGGTTCCTGCCGCCTTCTAATGGCAGCATCCTTGTTGTGGTGATTGCAGACTTCTCTGCTTCCTTAATACAGGAGCTTTGGCAGTCCTTTTCATAGAATCATAAAATTGCCCAGGTTGGAAGGGACCATTTAGGTCATCGAGTCCAACCATCAACCTAACACTGACAAAAACCACCAGGAAACCGTATCTCTGAGCACCACGTCTGTCCATCTTTTAAATACCCCCAGGGATGGTGCTTCAGCCCCTTCCCTGGGCAGCTTGTTCCAATGCTTAATAACCCGTTCAGTGTAAAATTTTTTCCTAATGTCCAATCTAAACCTGCCCTGCTGCAACTTGAGGCCGTTTCCTCTTGTCCCATGGTCTGTTCCTTGGGAGAAGAGCCCGACCCCCCCTGGCTACCCCCTCCTTTCAGGCAGTTGCAGAGAGCGAGAAGGTCTCCCCTCAGCCCCCTTTTCTCCAGGCTGAACACCCCCAGCTCCCTCAGCCGCTCCTCACAGGACTTGTGCTCCCAGACCCCTCACCAGCTCCGTTGCCCTTTTGTCTGCTCATGTAAAGTTATCTCCTTTCTCCCAACTTCTTCCTTCCCTGGTTGTTGCCAGAGGCAGGATATTCTGTAGAGCGCAGCCAGGATGGAGCGATAGGATGCCCTTTGTCGTGAGAGTGGGGCACTGCCAGCTGAGCGCTGCTACACCAAACGGAGTAGCGAGTCCTTACGAGTAGGATGGGAAAGAGCTTTCTGGGGGCTTTTGGGCTGAACTGCAGCAGCAGCAGCTCAGGCTTGGCCTGGCAGGAGGACGGGTGCCGCAGGGTGACATTTGCTGCCGCCGTTGCTGAGCAGCAGAAGGAGCTGCGGGAGGAACCCAGAGCAGCTCGGCATCCAGCACGTCACCTGGGCCGCCTGCTTCGAACCACCCTTCCTTTGATAATTTTTACGTTTATTCTTGGGCACGGTCTTGTTAGTGCAATCTAATTAATCTCCGAGTGGGATGCTTCCCTCTTTCCGAGCTCGCGCAATATTGTTTCTATTAAGCAGAGCGATAGAATGAGCGTTGTTCAGCTGACTCATGTGAAAAGAGAAAATAGCGTTTAGTAAATGAAGCAGCTCTTCCCACTCGCTGTTTATACGCTCTGTAACGTGATCTGGTGGAATGGGGAGGCTTTGATTTGAAACCGTTTGCCTCAAACCTTCCACGGGATCTGAATGTACTTGAATTGGGAAAACGCGGGTCGCGAATTGTGGTGTGCGCACGTAGCAGTGGGTGCTGCGCGTGAGTGGCGGCCCCTCCGTCAGAGCTGCGCTCTGCGAGGAGATGACCCCTTTCAAAAGCAATCAGGAATAGTATAATTAAAGCTCGCTTCAGATTTGAGCATTTTATTCAAGCTGCGGTGCCTCAGAGGAGCCTGTGGCAGGACTGCGCGCGGCTCCTGCGCCGCACTATTGACTTAAATATTTAATAACCTTTCCCGTTTGAGAGCCTTTAAAGCTGTGCAGGAAGGTTCACGCCTGTGTGAATTTCTAGCTAGGTTTTGTTTTATTCTTTTCAGTTCGGATGCCCACAGGGCAGCTTGTGCTCGGGCAGCATGAAATATTGATCGCGAAACGGTTCAGGGTAGTGGGAAGGAGGCCTGGTGGGAGGCGGTGTGCTGTGTTACGGCAAGCATGAAATAATTTTCTGAGGTTTAGTTAGTTGCAGAACTGCTCAAAAAATATAACGCTGGTGTTTAATTTAGACGAGCCCCGTTTGTTTGCTGAAGTCTGGGCATTTGTTTGAGGGCTCATATGTTTAGATCGCGTGCTGTGGGGGGTTTCTTCTGCATTCGCAGAGATTGCGGCATCTAGGTCAAATCTAGATTATCCCTTTTTCCATGGCAGAACTGCAGGCGCGGCGACCTCGGCACTTTGGCCCACCCTGTCTGGGCTGCTGCTGATCTTCCCTGCGCTCTGCAGGGCCCGTTTGATTGTTTTCTTTCTTCCTTCCTCTTTTTTTTTTATTTTAATGGGAAATTTGGAGCTTGGAAGCAGGCTGCCGTCTGCAGACGAGCCTATAATGTATGGATTGATACACAGAATTTTCTGCTAAGGTGCTGGACTTGATCTGTGTTACGTTTCTTTAATCTTAGAAAGTTTGGTAGAAGCTCACTGAGGTTGTTAAGCTGATTCTAAAGGCATATCCAGATCTCCTTTTCCATTTGATTTTTAATTTATCAAATTTTAATGAAAAAAACCACGTGAATTAAACACACTTCAGAAAAGATTTCAGTCCTTCCCATAAGATAGAACTCTTGGTTTGGGTGAATGTTCTGTTTCTTTGTGTGCGAGTCCCAGTTTCCGAGGCTGCCGAAGCCGCTGCCATACTGGGCGGAGGGGAACCACCGAGGGGGTCACGGAGCACCCAGGGGTGCAGGAGGATCTCTCTTGGTTGGGAGCTCTTCATGGTCCCGGTGGTCACTTCCACCTTGCTGGCCAGAACTGAAGGGGTAGACGGGACTGTGGTAGACGAAAGAGCAAGGAACTCTCTTCACTGGCAGCAGCCATAGAAATCGATACTCTTTCTAATGTTCAGGAGTTTTGGATGAATTTCTTGTGTTGTTCAGACTTTGTTTTCCAACATTTTCCATTCTCTCTTTGCACCCTCCTAGCCCTTCAGTCTTAATTTCCCTTGCCCTCTTAATTTGTCTTCACCTGGCCTTGAGGAGGACAAAGCATAGAGGAAAAGGCAGAGGTATTGAACGAGACGTGGAAAGACTGTGGGTGAGCACTGGATAAGGAGGAATAGTTTTATTAAAAAAACAAAAAGCCTAGAAACACCTTTTTTTTCCATTTTCAATGTGACTTTGCTTCCAAGTGTCTGCTCTTGAGTCCTTACTGTGCTCATGGTCCCCTTCCCTGCGTACTCACATTGTGGAGCCAACACATGCTGCCGCTTATTCCCCTCCCACACCCTGCCCTGCCTTGTCTCCTTGGGCAGCCCTTCTCGTAGAGGACAGGCTGTTCACGGCCCATCCTGCACGATGGCTTTTGCTCTTGCTTGGGCACCAGGCACTGCGCTGACTGATGACACAATCGATTGCTTTGGAGTCTGCTTTTCAGTGTGTCACTTTGAAAATTACCGTCACAGAAGCTCTTCTGTGAGCCTGGCTTCCTCTGGGTTTGTCCTACACTGGTGACACCCCGGTGGCAACAATCAGTTTTTTTGGGGCCGCTTCACTGCCAGTACTCTCCAGTCTTCCTCCTCGTATCCTCCACTCCTTCCCTTGTGTCCTGCACACATCTCCACCTCCTCGTCCCCCTGAAACACTGCCACATCTTCCCGGGATCCTCTACCTGTTTGGCTCGGCACAGTCTCGTGTGGCCATGCCTGGCTAGAGCTTCGCGTGTGCTGGGTGGGATTTGGAGATCAAAGAAGGCAGATGGCTCTTGAGCTCATTCTGAAGCATTTCCAGCGATGTCACTCTAATTTGAGGCTTGCTCTACCCTGCTGTTGATTTTTCCTGAAAGATATATGGACGTGCCTCTTTGAGTCTTCCGTTCCTCTGTCAGATTTGCTTGGAGCTGGCTAGAGATTCAGAAGACATCAGGGCAATCTCTGAGGTCAGGCTGGGACAGGGTTGTCTTTAGTCTTCTTTCTATGGGAAGCCAGGTTAACCAGAAGTGAAAACCACACGAAGGTGGCAAAGGGAAGCATCATTTTATTCTTGCCTGTAGGAGGAGTGATGCGCAGCACTGCCGTTCTCGGGCTTGTTCACCTTGTCCATGCAAGATTTGCCAAATCAAGTGCTGAAACTACCAGCTTGGTGGTGTGTAGCTCTGATTTAAGTTCAAGCTGAAAGCTGCTCGCTGGTGGCTGAGCTTCAGAAAGGTGATGCGTATAAGCTGTTGAATCCTTTCTGAACTATATATGGAAATGAGTTGGACGTTACCCTTGGGTACAGAGGGATGAAAGAAAGTACAATCCTGGATGCACAGATCTTCTTTCTGTTGGGTTTTTGGCACATGGGTCTCCTGTATTTGGCTGTAGCGCTGCTGTTGTCCTCCAGCCTATAACAGAAAAGTAGCTTTTACAATGTGAGAATCTGCGTAGAATATCTGCTAAATGCCATGATAAACTTAACACTGGAAAAATTATTATTTTTTTTTCATTTTACAGTGCTTAATGTTCTTGAGGTACGAACTGGAGGTGGGGGGAAGAATCGGAAAGGGACATTGAGAGAGGTAGTGCTCTCCCAGCGTTCACCCGTGGGCTTGGTAGGAAACACTCCAGCCTCCTTATTTATCTGTGGATGGTTCTGACCCATTGCTCACAACTACCCAACACAGAGCACGCAAAGTGGCTGCCGAACAAGGAGCGTGTTGCTTTGACGGCCTCCTCTTGTCTGTAGGTTTGAAGGGTCCGTGTTTCCGGAGGAGGCTGGGAGACCACCGGGCAGTTCAGCGTTACTGATGATTCTGCCTGGAGCAGAAACGAGCCCTGTAGTTGAAAAGAAAAACACCGAGCCAGAAAAACAATGAATTTTAAAAATATTTGTACCCCATTCCCTGGGAAAAAACATTTCTTATCTTTGGCTTTCTCCTGCCTTTTGGGAGGAGCTGCCGTTGTGGCTATTAGGATGGTCTTTACTAGGAGTGAGGTTACCCAGTTATGACAACTTGATTTGAGGACATGCTTTTCATTAATAGTTTACTGCTTGCGTGTAGCTGAGGGGCATGCCTCGGCTGGATAATTGGATTTGGAAGGCTAGTGTTTGTAGCAATTGTGACACTTCTTGCTGGGAAGCCAATTTCTGCAGCGATGCAGCTGATACAACATCGGGGCAATCTGCTGCAGCGCCTTTGTTCCACGGGCGTCTGGCTGGTGTCAGAAATAACCACAGCAAGAGACTTGCCTCAAGAGCGTGCCGACTTCAAGCACAAGGAAGCAACATCAAGACCTTTGTTTGTGTCTAAAAGCAATTCCAAATGTTTTTGGGAACAACTGACAGAAGTGAAGCTCTATGACATTATTACCAGCTTACACAAATTTACTGTGCGTGTTCTTTTCTGGAGATCCTTAGTAACATTCAGAAGGCTGTTTAGCTGCAACCCGGAACCCTTTGTTCCTCATTTCTATTCTTATTAAATTAAAAAATGGGAAGTTTGCAGTAGGCTTTTACCCAGTTTATCTTGTTTACTGTCCATATATTCCTGGCAGATATATTTTGTGACACTTCAGTCTGTGTTTAAATGTCTCAAGCAATCCAAGTCGTCTTCACTTTTCTTTAAAAAAAGAGCACAAATTACTTCAGTACTCTTTAGATGCTCAATTATTTCACCCTAATTGCTGATTCTGTTAAATTCCTACAGTTTCTGAACCTGCTATACCCGCAGTTGTGGAAATGCTGGGTTTAAATCAGCCTTACACGCTTTGGGTGAACTCCAGGCCCTCTGCGGGCTTCTGGCTTGTGGCCTCAGGAAGCCCCGAGCTTCTCAGGAGCTGTGAGGCCCTTTATACAGCAACGCTCTTGTGTCTCTTTGTGATACGCAGGTTATATACGTGTAAAACTACAATTATAACCGTGTGTGCTAAAAGTGACTACTAAGAACAGCACATGTTAAGCAAAGGATGCTGCTTTTCCTCAACCTGTCTAACGATTTCAAAGAATACATAAGGAAAGTGTTGTATATGATTTTATATGCATGCAGTGTTGAGATTTTGCTAGTATTCCCTTCCTTGTCCTGTGTCCTGCCGTGCTTCCCCGGCTCTGCCCTGCCACCACTGACACAGTCTCTATTCCCACACCCTCCTTGTCAGAGTGCTCCTGGTGTCTGAGAAGGAGCACGTTGCCTTGGGTCACCTTGCACGTGTTGAGTTGTTCCCCTGGTCGCTTGCTGGGCTTCATTTTCCTACACTTTGCTGTCCAGGACCGTTCCCCTCTTCATCCAACAACGTTCAACGTAGGATGTAGGATATAGGAGCAGACTGGACTCCCTCTGCTTCTCAGCCGTATGGGACTTAGCAGCTGCAGTTTGGTCTTCACTGTGCTAATGATCCACAGAACGGGTAGGGCGTAGGGTGATTTCATGCTATTTTAGGACCGGTTCCTACCTTGGCGTGAAGCGTTGGAGGTCGCACGCTTGCAGTCATCTGGACACGCTAAAATACAAGTGAGGGATGGATCAGCTCAGCCGTGCTGTGGGATGCTGGGGCAGCGTTACCGAGAGTCTTGGCTCTATTCTGGCGTGCTAGAGCACAAATGTGCTTTATGGAGCATCAAACACACCAGTGAAGTGGTGGGGGCTCAGGCAACTCCCCAAGCTCTGCCAGAGCTACGTGGGTCGTGTCCGTCGTGAACGAGAGATACCCTACACAAGGACACCAAAGGAGAGCAAGGAGGGGTTACTCTGACAGAGGTTGGGACAAGAGGGTGTGCTGCTTTTGGGGGCTTTGGAACCCAAAATCGCTATTTCCTCTTTGAATTTTGAGTGTATAGAGAAGAGCAGCCCCTCACGTCTGCCTTGAGGGGCAGTATAGGGTTTGCTTGCTGCGTATAGGGTTTTTCAGCCACGTATCAGGATTATCAGTAAAGCTGTCGGGAGAACCTTTGACATCAGCTTCATACAGCGAATATCATGTTGGAAATTGCCTCAGGTAATTAATTAATTCTTCTGTAAATAGAAGGCTTGATATGCATCAGTGGTGCTGTGGGATGTTTCTCAAGAGGGAAATAACCTCTCCAGCAGGGCCTGTAGCGAGCGGTGAAGCACTCTTCGTGTGCAGGAGCCTCATTATCCTTCCAGTTGAATTCTACAAGGAAACAAAAATACAGTCTTCATCTTGGCAGATCATGGTAGAGGGAAAGCACGGCTGCTGATGGATCCCTCGGGGAGGCGGGTGCCAGCTGGGGAGCGCTGGGGACGAGGCGCCTGTCTCTGGTTACCGGATGGGAGCAGCGGGACCTGCCCGGCCCGGCGGAGCGCTGACGTGTCTCGCCGCGCACGGGGGCTTCAGCCGAGGTGTGGGAGCCACGTACAGTCACGTCAGCGCCGTGAGCAGTCCCAGAGAGCCTCTTTGGTGCGGTGTGGGAAGGAGAAGTCCAGAACACGGTGTGTTTTCTGCCTCTGGTGCTCTCCAGGCAACAATAAAACTCGTGGTGGAGCTGCCCTCCCATCCGGCGAGTCGGGAGGATATCATTTGTATTGTGTATTTTCCACTTTTTGGCGCACGGCTGGAATAGATATACCCCTAACGATTTTCAAAGCAGTCTTTTAAAATCAGATTTAAAATCGTTTCTCAATACACTGGCAAACAAGAGTGTTTTTACACTGATGTTTTAATTGGATTTGCTGGTGCAGAAAAGTCACTTCCTTTAAAATAAAACTAATATATTTATGGATTTCAGCAGTATAGAAGGAGTACAGAAGGAAAATAACTTGCTAAAACTGTTCTTCTCTCACTCTTAGGTTTGGAGGGGCACTTTGGCTCGCCTTCGCTATAAGAGGACAAAAGCCGCCCTGACGATACTCAAGTATTACCGCCGCTATAAAGTGAAGGCCTACATCCATGAGGTTGCCCGACGCTTTCACAACGTGAGGCTAATGAAGGATTATGGCAAGCATGTGCAGTGGCCCACCCCACCCAAAGTGCTGCGCCGGTTTGAAGAGGCACTCCAGACCATTTACCACAGGTACAAAGAAAACCTTCTGTCTTTGCCGTCTAACCTAGAGGAGTGAACAGCTACTGCTTGTTCCATAAAAGTTGGGAAAATGACTGAAGAACATTACCTGGGCATCATAGATGAAAATGTTGGTGGCTTTTGGTACCCTTGACCAGGCAAATAATTATTCTGTTTCAAAGATTTAGTCAGGGTGGACGTTGTTTTTCCTTCCTTGGCCCTTTTCTGGTTGCTTTCAAAAGAAAAGAGCAGATGCTATTACATGTGGGGGGAGAGAAAAGGAATCTTTTCCACTTCCTCAAGACTTCTTATAGTATCTCAGTACTTTTCTGCAATAGAATAATCAATGTTCTACTATTACCTATATTCTATGTGCAGAAGAGGTATTTTATACCTTTATTACAACCTCCTAATGTCTAAAAGCTAGTGATTTTTTCCCTGGTAAGCTGTAGACAGAATAGTTATGCTTCCAATTTGAAAAATGGTGACTTCTGAAAGTCGCTGAACAAGAGAAACATTGGCTGGATGGGGCCTCTCGAGATCTCCGGTCCAGCCATCTGCTTGAAGGGGAATTGCCACCAGCACTAGATCAAGTCAGCCTTGATTTTTTCCCCAGCTGTCTCTTGAAAGCCATCCACAACCTGAGTGGAGAGTCCTGCTTTCAGAATAAGCTCGATTATTATCATCACTACCAAATTTTAGTTGGTAAAAGTGTTTTCATAACATTAATCCTAGAGAACTGGTGTTGCTGCTGAAGGCTGCAGCGTGGCGTGGAGTAATGGATGGGCTGCCCTGCGCTGTTTCATGTTACAGTTGGTTAGGTTTCAATTGTAGGGCCAAATTCAGCTATTAAAAGAGAATGATGCTGTAAATGAGCCAAAAAATGGGCTCGCAAAAACTTTATTGCAAACAGATGTGCCAGTAGTTGACTTCTGGGTGCAGGACGGGGAGCATACCAGCCAAATTTGTCAGGCGTCAGAGATGACATGTGACTTTTAAATGGTACTGAAGTTTCCAGCTTTATGAATGCGATGGAAGGGCTTCTTTTTTCCCCCAACGTTTATAGTCTAGGGGTGTCCTTGTTGTGCGGATCGGGCAGAAGTAGCGCTCGTAGTGCGTGGTACAGACCGTGGCACTGATTCGGGCGTTTTGCGGCAGGTGGAGAGCAGGTGAACTCATCCGCAGCGTCCCACCAGAAGTCCTACCTCAGCTGAGGGCCAAGGTTGCCGCCATGGAAGTGCTGAAGGGTCACAGAGCTGATATTGGCCTGCAGAGAGCATGGGAGGGGAATTACATCGCACTGGTGAGTACAAGTGAAGGGATCGATATGATGCCTGGGGCTTAGGATGCTAAAAAGGGTGGAAATTTGAAAAAATGACTGTTGGTTTCTTGAGAGGGAGAACTACTTTCCCCTTTCTCCCCCAGAGAGGAATTTCCTCTGTAAATGGGTTTATATAGTTTCAGCGTCTTTGACTTCCACTGCACTAGGAGTGATTTTTCTGAATACTTAAGCCAAGCTTGAGCATCACAAGCAGCATTAAAAGATAATGAGTAATGCCATCAGCCGGTTCTTCAAATGGACAAAGCTGGGAAAGAAGTCGATATAAACCTAAAATTCTAGATATAATGGGATGTTAAGAAATAGCCTAAAATGAAAAGGAACAAAGAAATTCTCTCTAGGCTAGTTGCATCGCTTCCTTTTACTCCGTCCTTCCTTTAAGCATTTTGTTTTGTTAAGGCTTTTTTTATCAGAATGCGCATAAAACTCCAGCTGCTCTGCCGCTCTTCGAGGAGGCAGGGACTGGAGGAAGCCTTGGGACGAGGTGGTGCAGCTGCAGTCCTCCGGCCTGCCGTCACCCAACGCCGCCGCTCCTTCAGGAAGCGAGGAGAGTTACCTGCCTGTCTTTGCTCTTTCAGAAACCAGATAACCCGCAGACCACGGGCTCTTTCATCCCCGTTGCCAATGAGCTGAAACGGAAAGACAAGTACATGAACGTTCTCTTCTCCTGCCACGTCCGCAAGGTAACGGCACCCACGTGGGCCGGGTGGGGAAAATCCCTGTATCCAGGTGAAATCTCAGGGAGCCACGGGCGAGGAGGGAATCCCGGAGAGGCCTTAACAGGCGGCGGCTCAAAGCCCTCCTGTTTCAAGGAGCAGGGTCAGTGATTTTCTGATGGAGACGTAACTCTGAGCCTCTCGCACCAAAGGGTGCTGTGTGTGAGGGGCTTCTGCGGCCTCTTCATTTCGGAGGCAGGGGTGGATTCACTTGATTCTCTGGAACTGGTTTGGATCAGACTTTTTTTTATAGCAGAATGTGTTTTTTTGTTAAATTGGTTGGAAGGTTTAAAAAACTAATTAGAAAAATGTGCTTGCATAATTTTTATGGATAGTTCATAATGATCTAAATGATGCTGGATTTAAGTGTCTGTCAGGAGAGGATATTTTGAAGTTTCCAAAGCCAACAGACAAAACCAATTCCAATGGCAGGCCGATGTTCCAGTGTTTTTAAGAAGCTGTATATTCTTTTTATTTCTAAAACTGTGCAATTGCAGTTGGCCCCCACTTGCCAGAAGCGCAGCATGCGCATGATCATTGCTTATGATTCTGCAAATATTCTATTCAACAATAACGACAAAATTCATTTTGCAGCATAAAATCTCCCATTATAACAAAACTTCTTTGCTAGTCGTAGTGAGTTATATTATTTTTACAACAGCGATTTGTGTATATAAAAATAGAAATCTCTTATTGCTTTCCAAACAAAAATATTTCAGTGGAGTATTTTGTTGCTTTTAAGATGTTGTGTTTAAGAGCGTGGTTTGCTAGTTGAATGGGCAGTTTGAGTGAATATTGGTGGATATTGTCAGGATTAAAGGAGGATCGAGCGAGTCTGAGTCCAAACCTCCTCCTTATAATCCTCCAGCAGTTTGGATGGAACCTCTGCAAGGGACAAGGAGAATTTCACCCTGTTTTTTTTCACTCTGGGCTGAAAACAAAGGAATTCCTCTTCTAATTCATTTAATGAACTGTTTCTAAATTGGTGCTGTTTCTAGTTACACTGGAATAATTGTAAAACTGCAATATTCTGTTCTTAAAAATGTGATTGCAGGAATTGTTTTGAATGGGAATGGGATGGCGGTGAGGGGAGTTACTCAGGGTGCGGGGGCTGTATATTATACATATACCTGATGTGGGAGTTTACTTTTGCTGACTGTTATGCAACTTTTAAGCTTTTAAGTCCTTATGTTTCTCTGGCTTGCTCCTGATTGAGCTTTGAAGGACAATCTCCTGTGCGGGCACAGGCGGAAGCAGGTTTCTGAAGCGCAGCTCCGTACCTTGCCCTGCTCAGTGATGGCAAGCACAGAGCTCCTGCCTTTCAGAGCAGAGCTTTTTCGTTTGTGGTGTGTGAAGAAATCGCGGAGCACACGAACAGGCTTTCAGAACATCGCGTTACTGTGTTTATGTGTTGGGAAAATCCATTTTCTGCTGGGGTTTGTTGGACTGGTGTCCCTGCACTTCAATAATAAGCAATCTGGAGATGGAATAGGTGTTACCTATCATAACATGGATCTCTTCCTCAGCCTGGAAGGTTATTTTCATTGCTTCCAGAGGTGAAGAAAGCTCTAGCTTACCATGGGTGCTTAAAAAAAGTAGCTCAGCTGAAATCAGAAAATACTGCAGACACAGTGAGGTTACAAACTTGCAGTCTTTAAATTATCTTGTCACTTTTTTGATCTTTTCCAAGGCTAAATTGTTGGTCGTTTTCTTCTATTGGAGAGGTCAGGCTTAATCCCCCACTTCCCTGCTTAGTGAGGGACACCTTTGCGTGGCTTTTGAAGCCCTCAGTGAGGGAGGCACACGCGTGAGCGTGGCAGGACGGGACGTACGCGCCGTGACAGCGGGGCCAAGGTGGGACAAGCTGAGCTGAAACAGGCACAACGCCGTGGGCGATGGGGCGGCTGGCACCAGGGAACGGCTCCTCATCCACAGCCTGGCGGTGCTGGGACTTTGAAGTTGTTTTTCTGGTGTTCATTCGTAAGGATCTGTGTTAGGCAGAAAAAATATAGCTAAATTTAGTGAAAAGACAGCATTTCCTTTAGGAAAAGGATGGCCTCAAAGAAACAAATAGGAGCACCTCTCCTCTGAGAAATGCATAAAATCATTCCAGCGTTGCTGTTGAGGACAAGACTGCAGCTTTGTAGGATCTTTAACAATGTGTGTAAGGCTGGCGATTTCTGTTCATCTCCGTGTTTATACTCAAAAGCAGAGTACCCCTTTCAAATCCACGCTCGGATGTAGTACCTTTTTGAGTGAACCATTTCTCTTCCCTCTTGTATGGACAAGAAATGTCCAGGCAGCCTGAAGTGAACAAAGGAGAGAAGACAAACAACCCTGAACTTGGAAAGCTAACGAGACAGAGATTTGACATTTCAAGATTTACCATTTCACTTCCCAACCAATGCACTTCTTTAGGTAATCTATTATGCCTAAAATTTGAACATCGGCTTTGCAGACTAAGCAACTGTTGTAGAGCCTGTAAGCAACTCCGTGCTTTGACTACAAGGACACAGCCTTTACCCTGAAAACAGCATTAGCCTTCTTTTACTTTTCACATAAAACAATTTATATCCTATCCTTTTCAAAACGAAGGTGTTTCTCTTGTCAAAAACACAAGCTGTAGCATTCTGCCTCTTACCCAAGGAGTAACGGCAGGCTGAGGATCAGCTTTCGGTGCTGAGGGGTAGGGGGAATTTCTTCCGGTTGCTACATTCTTCCATTTTCTTTTTTAAAAAAGAAATAAAATAATAATGTGGGTTTTTTTCCTTTTAGCCTTATCCTTCCCTAACTTCCCCATGTCATACGAAATGTTACTTGCACAGGAGTGGCGCTTGGCGGGAGCACGTGCAGGCTGGATCGATGGTCAGGGCGTTTGAAAGGGAGCGACTTTCGCTGCAGGGAGGTTTGTCGAATTGCTTAGGCTAAACCGAAGATTTGTGTTGTGGATTTTCACATTGGCTTGTTACTGTTTGTTTGTCAGCTGAAATTTGGCTCATGCGAAGCTTTAGCAGGGGACTGAAGAGAGAGTTACGGAAATGAAAGTGCAATTAATTATCAGATGATGGCATTGCTTCCCTTCAATAATTCTCTTTAACAAAGCGTTGGTCCACGGAATGAGGTTGCTCATGTTTGTTCGTGGTATATTTTTCATGATTCAGATTATTTGAGGATTCTTGAGCAAAAAATGTGCTGTTACTGCTGGTCCCTTAGTCAGGCAGAAAGGTGTCACCGGTAACGAGAGCGCACTTTGGTGCCTTGAGGTGAATGTTTTATTTCCGGAGCAGCATCAGACTTTCTTTGCGGCTTTTGGTAAGGTACCGAGTCATCACGCCTCGTGTGAAGCAGTTCTTGTCTGTCAACAGCAGTGTTAGGTGTCTGCTCTTTAAAATCGACAGATAGTTGTGGTCTAATACACTTCTTTCCTTGCAAAGAAAAGAACTTAAAAAGATAAGTACTGGGCAACTTGAGTACAAGTTGAGCCTGGAGTTTAAAAACTTATTTAAAAATGTTTATGCATAGAACATACCTTATGACCTGTAAGATATTTGCTAACCGTTAAATTCTTTGAGACAGATCTTTTTTTAGCTGCTGATTGACATTGTTCTAGAGAAGTCAAGGAAGTCATACCAACTCTCGCCAGCCGGGGAACTGCTCTTGAAGTATTGATAACTGCTGGTAAAGTTTTCTTTAGCTTGAGTGCGTGGGGTCTTCATTTCAACAGCTTGAGATGAATAATAATGGGTGAATCTGTTTGGACCGAAGCTTTTATAGCTCTTTTTATAGAAGGCCTGTGAAGAGACTTTGAAGCCTCGCTGATGGGAGGTGCGTGTGCTTGCTTCCTCGCAGTAAGTATAGGTAGAAGCAGGTCACTTCTGCCTGTGGAAGAATACATCTTTTCTGAGCATTGTGGTGCTCTTCATCTTTCAAAGGAATATTCAAGTTTTTTGCCTTGGGAAACCAAATGCATATTTCATGCATACCACCAGATTTTGCTGTATCACCTAGGAAACAACGGTTTCTCTGGTTTTTTTTAGACTCAGGCTTTTCTTCACACTTTCTCCCTTGTCGTTTGGGGCACCAAGCTCCTTTGAGAGGCCCAAAGCCCGGTGCCCTGGGGTCTCTAGAGGCCCCTGGCAGTGACCTGGAAAGCTCATTTGGAGGTTTTTCTGTTGTAAGCTAGACTTTCATTTTTCCCCATGAGCTAGTCAAGAAGCTAAATTAAGACCGATTCGCATTTGGATCAGCAAAGATATAAATAAAAAAATGCCCAGAAGGTGCAGAGAACACAATGCTGGGGAAGGCTGTTCTCCGGGAGGGTAGAAGCTGGAGCTGAGAACATAAGGCCTGTCTCTACTCCTACAAAATCAAAGGAACAGTGGCATTTGCAATGGTGCTGGCATTTGTCTGGATCTCTTCTGTGGATGCTGCCCAATGTGACAGTTTACTTCTAAAAACACGGCATGTATTATTTACACAAATATGCCATCGATGCATGAGACACCTGAAGCAAAGTGATTGCTTGGAAAGAGCTGAAGAGGACACGAGTTCCAGGGCAGTGAGAATTTGCTTCTCACACGAGATGAGCTGCTAGACTTCCCCTTCACAGAATCCCAGACTGGCCGGGGTTGGCAGGGACCTCTGGAGATCATCCCGTCCAACCCCCACCAGAGCAGGGTCACCCAGAGCAGGTGGCACAGGAACGCGTCCAGGCGGGTTTGAATGTCTCCAGAGACGGAGACTCCACCACCTCTCTGGGCAGCCTGGGCCAGGGCTCTGCCACCCCCAAAGGAAAGAAGTTCCTCCTCATGTTGAGATGGAACTTCCCATGTCCAAGTTTGTGCCCGTTACCCCTTGTCCTGTCCCCGGGCACCACTGAGAAGAGTCTGGCCCCATCCTCTTGCTCCCCACCCTTTAGCTATTGCTGAGCATTGATGAGATCCCCTCTTGGTCTGCTCTTCTCCAGGCTGAACAGCCCCAGGTCCCTCAGCCTTTCCTCAGCACAGAAATGCTTCATCCTCTCAGTGTCTCCGTACCCTCCGCTGGGCTCTCTCCAGCAGTTCCCTGTCCTTCTGGAACCGGGGAGCCCAGAACTGGCCCCAGTGCTCCAGCTGTGGCCTCCCCAGGGCAGAGCAGAGGGGGAGGATGACCTCCCTCCACCTGCTGGCCACGCTCTTCCTGATGCCCCGGAGGAGACCACTGGCCTTCTTGGCCACAAGGGCCCATCGCTGGCTTATGGTCACCCCGTTGTCCCCCAGGACTCCCAGGTCTCTTTCCACCGAGCTGCTCTCCAGCAGGTCAGCCCCAACCTGTCCTGGTGCAGGGGGTTGTTCCTCCCCGGGTGCAGCACCCGACACTTGCCCTTGTTGAACTTCATGAGGTTCCTCTCCACCCAACTCTCCAGCCCGTCCAGGTCATCTCTTTAGCTGCTCAGCTGAATTTATTGTTCAGCGGAAACACTGAAAACAGTGGGCAACCAGTAGAAAGAACTGGAATTTAAAACATGCTTGTAGAACTGTTCCGATATTGTATTGCCTTGCAAAAGCTGGGCATGTTTCCCGTCCCCCCAGGACGTTCTGGGCTGGGGTGGCCCTGGTGCCACAGCGGGGTGAGGGCTGTGCCCTTGGTCACCAGGGGCTCTGTGCTGGAGGTGGGCACGGACGACAGGGAGGACGCTGAGATGGGAGCAACCAGCGGGATCATGGCAGGGAACAGGTGGTGTTGTCAGGCTCTTTCAAACAAATTAAAATAAATTAAAAAGACGTGTTTGGGAACCATGGCCACACGGCATCAGATCCGAGGTCTGAGTGGGGCAGGTCACAGCCCAACGGCCTGGAGAAGCCTTTGCTTTGACTCCCAGGACCTGGAGCCTGATGTGCCTAAGCTGCACGGCCAAGCAATGGTTTGAGGAGCCCGTGCTACTCTGCTCAACCCACTCAGCGAGTGGCACCAGACACTCCTAACCTACTTTCTCTGGGCCATTCAGTGTTTCATAGCCTTTATTTTTTTTCTCCCATTCATCCGCTTCCTAAAAATAATCCCAGTTATTCAGCATCTCTTCCTGTGAGGTTTTCCAGGCCCTCAGTCATTTTTTTTACCTCCTCTGAACTGTTGGAGTCTCCACGTTCACCGTCCTGGTGCTTCATGCGATATTCCAAGCGAGACCGTGGTGCCCAGGACATTAATCCCCACGCTCCTCTCTACCGCGTGCTAACGCCTTGCTTGTTTTCAGCTGCCTCGTGTGTTGGTGCCAGGATCTATCCAGAGCTGTCTAAAATCATCCTCAGTTACTGTTTCTGAGTTGGTGCTGTTAATTTAAAGCTGTCATCTAGCTCTCCAATTTGCATTTCTTGCCTCTATCTGCTCTGAACTTCGCCACTGTGCTGCCTGTTGGCTGAGAGTACTTAAGTTCTCCTGACTTCACCTAGGAAAATCCCATTTATGTTCATCCGCCTCATCACGTCTCACCCTTCTCTGCCCTCCTCAGTTGATTAATAAATATCTCTGTGACTGTGATACACCGATGACTCCGGTTTTGCCTCAGTGAAAAATACTTTCTACTTTGCGCCCTACTTTCTCACTTGCTTTTCACAAAACTTTGCATCTTGTGACTATTTAGTACCTGACGTCTTGATGCGTCTGAAAGCCTAGATGACATTAAATCTTCTCCTTTGGTGTAGTATTTCCTGGACAAATTAATTGCGATGTTAGTGAGACGCGTGTTTCCTCCGTGAAAACCCTCTTGCTGGAGCCTGACTTTACCAGCAGCCTCGAAGAATATTTGTGATGGTTGCGGTGGGATGGGGGCAATTGAAATGATCGGTGTTTGGAACAGAGGTAGGAATAAAGGCATGATCCCAGGGTATAAAACACTTCTCTGGAGAGAATATAATTTTCCTTCCTGCCATAACATGATCCTCCCACTTCTGTTTTTGTAAATAATCACGCTAATTCCATAAGGTGTGGAATGGTGGCTTATTAGCTTCAGTCTTCCTGGATCTTCCCCAGATCAGATGTTACTGTGAAGGTACAACATTTAGTATCTTGTATCCTTTGAATGAGTACATTTTTAATAAACGGTTGCATATTTTTACAATAATTTTCCAGAGGTGCTTATGTGGCATTTGGCAGCAGTTTTGATGATTTAATTTATCAGTTACTACAGGGATGCTGTTGCTGGAGACCTGATTGGTGGCAAAAAATAAACATGAATTCAGAACTTCAGAATATCTAAAATTAAGGAAAATTAAATAATTATATAACTGCGGTATATGGCTCGCTGCTGGGCCATGTCTGTTACTTTACATAAATACTTTGCTTAAATAATCTCTTCTCCCATTGCTCTCACTGCATAGAAACTGGATGCATGAACAAAATTCTGGGATGTGGGGCTGTGCACTGGGCTGGTTTCAACTCAGCTTCCTGAGGGGTTCACGTATTGCCGTCTTCCAACAGTTAATTTTTACCTTATCAGAACGGTTATGTATAATTGTTTGGGGTTTTTTAGGAAAAAAAGTTTTAGCGTACCCATAAGCCCACTGCAAGATGGAGCTTCTTTTCCCCATACGCTGAGTGCCTGGTTGTGCAAGCGGTATCTCAGGTGGTATCTCAGAGTAGTATTTTGGGTTCAAATTAAAGTGAAGCAACTTCTTGAGTACGCCTAAGATTATTCCACGAGGGTTGGGACATCTATCTACAGATAATCGCTGCTGCTGTTGACTGCCAGTGAGATTACAGGTGATAATATAGTGGTTTGCCTCGGCAGGCAACTAGTGGTTCTTCCCTGAATTATAGCATGTATCTATAATTGGTCTTAAATTTAGAGCTGTAGAGCCCAGTGGCAACATTAAGATATTAAGATATTAATGTTTCCCAATGGCGACACTAGGCTGTGTTTGCTGAACTACTAGAAACTGCCAGAATATTTCAGATACTGTGAAGTCTATTTTCTTGGTAGCGTATGGGCTGATGAAATCACCGAGTGACTTAGGTGGGAAGGAACTTCTGGAGGTCTGTGGTCCAACCTCCTGCTCTGAGCAGGGCTAAATTCAGAGTTAGATGAGGCTGCTCAGGCTCTCAGTCAGCTGAGATCTGACAGTCCCTGAGGACGAAGGTTACACGGCCTCTCTGAGCCCTGTCCCAGGGCTGCCACCCTCCGGGGCAGATTTTTTCCCCCCTTGTGTCCTGTTGGACGTTCTGCTGCTGCATCTTCTGCCCGTTGCTTCTTGTCCTTTTGCTGTGCTTCTCCGAGAAGTCCAGCTCCACCTCTGTGCCCTACCTTGGTCAGAGGGAACAGTCATTTGAAGATAAAGCACCTGTGCCTCTTTTAGGAAGCCAGTATTAAAGTTGTTTGAAGTGCACTATGATTTTATTAGTACTAAGTATCTTCTAGGAGTGGAGTGGGAGTCAGGAGGCTGGAGTCCAGTTCCAACATAACCTGAGAATGATACAAGCCTTTAACAAAACCCAAACCAAACACAACCTCACTCAGCGGTCAGTTAACCTTCGAGGTGCACAGGTGCCTCTGGGTGCTTTCTTCTGCGGTCTAGACGTTTGCTGGATGCTGTAGCTCTGCTCCAGGTGTTCCCAGCATAGCCCACAGCTGGGCAGCGAGCTCCTGGTTGAAGAATTTCTTTTGAGGAGCTTGAGCCCACCAGTGATCTTTAGACGTCCTTCCCTTGAATACCATGTCCTTAACAGAACACAAAACTGAGTTAAAATATAGGTTGAGTGATGATCACCTCTATAGAAAAATCTGCTGTACTCCCAGTACGGGTCTGGCTCAGCTGAACTGGTCTCATAGCTCACTGCTGCTGAACAGAGCTGTCCTGGTTTCTTCCTGTTTGTCATAGAATCATAGAATGGTTCAGATTGGAAGGGACCTTGAAGATAATCTCGTTCCACCCCCCTGCCCTGGGCAGGGACACCTCCCACCAGCCCAGGTTGCTCCAAGCCCCGTCCAGCCTGGCCTTGAACCCCTCCAGGGATGGAGCATCCACAGCCTCCCTGGGAAACTTGTTCCAGTGCCTCACCACCCAGAGCCTCACCCTCTCTCCGTTGCCCTGGCTCTGATGCTCATTGTGCCCTTCCCTTGCTAAATTCACCAAAAGGGCACATTTTTGTCAGGTTGGTGAATTGATAGCGCTGATGGGCACCAGAGATGGCTCGGGGGATGGGGTTAGGACCTCCTGGAAGGGGCAGCAGGACGTTCTCCTCGATGGCAGCGAGCCTTAGACCAGAATGGTGGTGCTCTCGCGCTGCCTCTCTTGATGGGGAAGGGAGAGGGTTGTGTTTGATACCCCTTGCAGCCTGAGGGCACTCCAGCTTGGGTCTTTCTCCTGCTTGCCAAGAAATAACCTTGCCTTCCTCCTGCCAGCTGGTTGCCTGGGTCCCAGCGTACAGGCTGGGCTCTCCCCGGCGCATTCTGGTCTGTTCAGTCTCTTCTGAATAGGAAGGACAAGAGGAAATGGCCTCAAATTGTGCCAGGGGAGGTTTGGATTAGATGTTAGGAAAAAAATTTTGCACTGAAAGGGCTGTCAAGCATCGGAACAGGCTGCCCAGGGCAGTGGTGGAATCGCCATCCCTGGAGGGATTTAAAAGCCGGGCAGACGTGGTGCTGAGGGACATGGGTCAGTGGTGGGGTGGGCAGTGTTGGGTTGATGGTGGGATTCCATGATCTCAAAGGTCCCTTCCAACCATAATGATTCTACGATTTTTCCTTCTTGTGGAATGGCACAACTTCAGCAAAACCAGCGGAGCGTGCCCGTGCTCAGCTAACACACCCACTAACAGGCAGGGGAAGGAACGTTGTCCATGTTTTTCACTTCTTGGAAGAGTTGCTTAGCTGTGTCCAAGGCACGGGTGTTTTACAAGAGGGAAGCGGGACCTGCTCAAATTTAGGATGTGCCAAAGCATCTGCTTTCAAACGCCTGAGGTCTGGGCTGTCACAGACTCTGGTGACACCCTCTTTGGTGCTGCGGGTCGGGTGTTGTGCATCATGCTTTTGGGGTGACAAAGGCACATACAGAATGTAGGAACAACAGCCACCCGCCTTGGGCTTGGTGTCTGCCAGCGACAGGGATGCAGGTTGAATGTTGCTCGGGGAAAGCGACTGTCCGTTCTTTGCCTGAGGCCGTGGACTTGCCCAGGTTGCCCCAGCCCTGTTCAATGCCTCTGGGAATGTTGCTTCTCCGAGACTCTGTGTTTCTCTGTTCATAAAATGGGATTATGGGCTCCGTCTTCCCTTTTTGAGATCTGTGGAGAAAACCTGTTTAAGAGCTATGGGAGTTTTGCGTATTTACTGTTGCAGAGTTTTATCCTGCATGGTCTTGCAGTGATTAGTGGGACTGAGAATTTGCTTCTTTACAGGTCAATCGCTTTAATAAGGTGGAGGACAGAGCAATCTTCATTACCGATCGACACCTTTATAAGATGGACCCTATGAAGCAATACAAAGTGATGAAGACCATCCCCCTCTATAATGTAAGTACAAGGACGGAGGAATCTCATGTCGGGCTCTCTTAGTTATGGGCAGAGCATCTGCTCTTCAGCTCCATTTTCATATCCATAACATGGAAAAAGACCTTGGTTTGCAATTTCTAATATATGTAATGTCTTCAAAAGAGTTATAGTACAGTTTTCGACAACACAGATGTGTCAGCTTGAAATTTCAGTACATAAAATAAAAGCTAAAAGCCAAATTGCTTATCATACTTTCTTCTGCACATTCTCCTATTTTGGTTTTTATTTGCTGTGTGCCACAAGATCTTGCCCCTGTAAGGGGGTTAGCATTTCACAGCAGCTTACGACACAGTTCCTGTGTCTCTGGGGGTTTGTTTGATCCTTCGTGTCGGGTTTGAATTTTTATTTTTTTTTAAATATTTGTTCATGTTTAATGTAAATCTTATCAAAGCTAAATTCGGAATTATAGCGAGGTATGTAGCCTTCGGGGCAGCAGAGTTTAGCTACCGGTGACAGAACAGCAGATTATTGCTGGTAGGAAGGGGGATGGGGGAGAACCTCATCTGAGCTCTTCAGCATCCTGGGGTGGGGATTCAACTGCTTGTTTGTTTTCCTCAGCCTGAGGTAATGCCACTACGGTTATCTTAAACCCACAGAACCTGGCTGGGTTGTTTGGAAATGTCCTACACAAATTTGTTGGGACGTTTGCATTTGGAGAAATAATGAATCTGGTGGCCCCATAGTGCTAAAAGAGCAAAGATTGGGATTGGGGTAACGGTAAAATCTAGTCTGTGAACGTGGAGTGAATGATTAGCTCAGAGTGCATCCCTAATCACAGAATCACACAGGATGGTTCGGGTTGGAAGGGACCTTTAAAGCCCACCCAGTGCCACCCCCTGCCCTGGGCAGGGACACCTCCCACCAGCCCAGGTTGCTCCGAGCCCCGTCCAACCTGGCCTTGAACCCCTCCAGGGATGGGGCAACCACAGCTTCTCTGGGCAACCTGGGCCAGGGGCTCACCACCCTCAGATGGAAATTTTTCTTCCTAATAATCTAATCTAAATCTCGCCTTTTTCAGTTTGAAGCCATTGCCCCTCATCCTATCACTACATGCCCTTGTAGAAAGTCCCTCTCCAGCTTTTTTTTGTAGGCGCCATTCAGATACTGGAAGGGGCTGGAAGGTCTCCCCGGAGCCTTCTCTTCCCCAGGCTGACCCCCCCCAGCTCTCCCAGCCTGTCCTCCCAGCAGAGGGGCTTCAGCCCTCCCAGCATCTCCGGGGCCTCCTCTGGCCCCGCTCCAACAGCTCCGTCTCCTTCTTGTGTTGAGGACTCCAGAACTGGATGTTGGGTTTGTGTGTCCTCTTCTAACCTCCTGGCAGGTCGCCCACCGCAGCGCGTGTGTTGGGCAGGGCATGCGTGGGGCATCGGTGATCATCTGCCTTGATTGCGGGCCCTAACGAGAGTACGGGCTGCCGCAAAGCAGCGTCTCCGCGGCAGGAGCTCTGCTTTGGAAAGGACGCGGCTGGCGGGAGGGAGCAGCTGCAGCTCGTTTTCCTCAGTCCGTGCGCTGTTCTCCTGACATTGTCTCTTAATTGTGCCACGTGAAATTGTCAGCAGAGTACGCTGCTAAATGGCTGACTCTTGCTCGTGCAAACCGACTTGTTCAAACACACAGACTCTAAGCTGAGTGTCTGTCCTGGACGGGTGGGTTTTTGCGAAGGATCGAGGTGAATGCAGGTAGATAAGGTGGAATTGTGTCCCTCACAATTTCTCAATATTGGTTTTCTGAGCTGTTACCTTATACAAAATGGTTAGGCCACTGCAATTCACTTACTACATTGGTAATTATAGGTAAATCTATATTTAGCACAGCTTTAGAAAAATATCTGCTTTACCTGGGTGTCTGTTGGGTTTAAAGGTGGAGCTTGTACATTTGCGTAACAGCACAAGACCCAGGCACTGGTGGTAGCCCAACCGTGTTCCTCTGAGATTCTTACTGCCTTGAAAATTAAAGGAGGCAAGCAAGTTGGATATAATTTGTAGGTTGCCTATAGAATAGCTATTACTTAGAAATGTTATTAATTATTGGTTTTTTCACAAAACACGGATGTCTAAAACAGAGTACCCATTCGTAGAGAGGGCTGTAGTGCAGACTGGCTGCTTTGCGTTTCCTCTGGCATCAAAACAGTTAATGGTCTGTGCATCTGGGTCTCTTGCTCTTAGAATATTTAAATTTCCATAGACAGAAATCAGTTTTATTTGTAGATCTGCAATTATTCCCTTTAGTAACCCAACGATATCCTTGACCTGAGCAGCTGTGAAGGGGTCCAGGAGTACTTTGCACGGGAGGGCTGGCTCCGAAAGACCCGTCACTGCCTTGTACAGGTGGCAGAAGAATGTTCCAGAGTGGAAACTTGATGAAAGCGATCTTTGGTAAATGCTGTAGTGATAAATTTCTGCTCTGTTGGCCGCAGCCTCTCCTTTTCCCTGCTTCTCCTGCACTGTGGTCCTGGGGAACACAAGCGGATGTGCCCGTGGTGCCAGGGATGCTCATTGATCCCCTCCATTTACTGCTGCCCCCTCTGCGCCACAGCAGGGGGGGAGGAGGAGAGAGTTCAGAGACGTATTTGGTTCATACACAGTACAGGAAATATTTGTATTTCTTTTGCCAGGATTTCTTCAGCTGAACTCTGGCTGATGGTTAATGCTATAATGCAGGTTTTTTTTTTCTTTTTGTAGTTATATTTTATATTTCGTTACTTAATGTTTTGAGTATGCATTGTTTTTCACCTCTTGAGCGGCCTTGCACTCTCTCCCTTGTTTTTCAGCTTGCCTGATCCCTTCTTGCGTGGAAGCCCCTTGGTATTGTACAGGGAGGGGGTGTAAGTAGCCAATTAGTGGTAGAGATATTCCCTCCCGTTTGGGGAAAGAGCAATTACTTGAACTGATAGGAAGATTTTGGAGAAGCAAGTGAATAATAATTACATCAGTCGTGCTCTATATCAGGGTATCAAGTGTGTCCTGCTAGAAGTTGTCCTTCTGGTGGGCAGAGGTGACCCCAGCTGAAGCTGGCTGCCCGGTAGCTGTGCTGCCCACGGGCAGCACCCCATCCGCACGGCAGCATCCTTGGGGATGGTGTTTCCATGGAAATCTCGTTGGAACCAGTCAGCTGATGTCTGCTAGGACCAGAAACTTGGTTTTGGCTGAAGAAATCGCACTGCAGCTCCCCATCTCCTTTAACTATGTTTACATGTAAATGGTTGAAGCATAACCCTTAGCACGTGCCCGCGCGGATCCCAGCCTCGGCACTCTGTTACTGTGTGTCCCGAGTGAGGAATCTCTATTTTTGTGCAAATGGTGATGAAGCAGTAACTTTCCTCTCAACCCTGACAATTTCGCTGGATTGGGATGCTACTTTGGGGGATTTTCTGTGTGCGAGCGTTCTGGCAGGTGCCTCAGAAGTACGGATATAAAATTATCTTTTTCTTCTTACCTGGAGAAAACATACACAGATGATGGCAGGAAGGAATTAAAAGGCGGCTGAGCAGCAGAAAGGATCTTGCAGCCACCTTTCCCAGTACAGTGGTGAATACAATAAAGGATGGTCTGTGGATGCTGAGCGTTTCTTCCAGGTCTTCAAGCAGAGCTAATATTAGTGTTTGTAAATACCGAGATAAGCACCTTCTCTGAAATTATTTCTTTTGTGTTCTATTTATTTGTTCAGATAATCTTATGGGGAGGGGTGAAATAGGAAAATAGGAAAATTTTGAAAGGCTCTTGGTCTTCTAACGTGGTTCTGCTGAATAATTAATGTTTAAACAGGCTTTTCAAATGCAGAGATTTCAACTTGTTCATCGTTCGCACTTGGTGCGCATTTAAAACCTTGATGGCAGCAGTCCCCGTGGTGCTATTGTGCTCACAGGACGTTATTTAAGCATGCAAGTTAATTTTAAGGGACACTATAAATCCAGGCAGTTGTTAACGTCTGTGCGTGAAGTGTAGCTTGTTTTTAAAGTATTTCCTAACCTCAAAATAGCGTGAACGGCAGAGGATCAGCTCCACCTGTGATGGGTATACGCCACTGGTAGCAGGAGGTGTGTAAAATACCAGGGATTGCAGTTGTTCAGCCAGACTGTTGTACTGGGATAAGAAGCCAACAAAATGTGAGTGATTCCAGACTTGGGTAGTGTTTTATCCAGCAAACGGGGCACACGCCGCACCGCTGCGCGTTGGTTGTGGCGTGCTTTCCTGGGACGCTGCTGCGGCCGGGGGCGTGTTGGCGCTGGAACGGCTTCTTGGAAATGCTACGGCGTGAGTCCTAAAGCAAAGGTACGGCCCCAGGCTGTGCCTGACTGTGATTCATGCTTCTGAGAGGAGTGAGTGGTCTCCAGCGCGATTTGTGCTCATGTCCCTCCCAACGCGGGCAGTGGGGTTGCATCGAAGGCTTTTTTTCTTTAAGAAAGGAATTATGAGACTTGCGTTTCCACAAAATGGGATATCGGTGCCTCTCACTTTTAGGAGAATGTGGCAAATCTCTGCAAGTCTCTGGATGACTCAAAGGAGTTGGGAAGTCCTTTGGTGGACAGGGAATCTGCCCTATTCTCTCTCTGTACTCATCATTCTTTTGCTTTTCTCTTTTTTTTAAAATTGATTTTATTTCTTTAGCATCAGTTTGTTAAATGCACTTGCCTCTTGATGTTTCTTTTGCCATCCTTATATTTTGTTTCCCCAGCACAGATTTATTTTTTGCTTTTTCTAATATTCATCTGAATAGTCTGTGTACCCAGATTGCCGCTCCTAAAAAATCCCTGCTTTTGCTTTGTGAGATGATGAGGACAAAGCTTTTATTGCGCCAACTGGCAGTTACTTAACAGACACAAAAAAACCCAAACCAAAACCCCACACCTTTTTATTTTGTCAGAACGGCAAGACCTTAATCCATACTGGAATCATCACAGCTTTGCGGGGTTTGCAACTTATATTATACATCAAGATGTTTCAGCTTTCAATAAAAAAATTCACCCTTATGTTATCTGCATATCATTGCGCTCTCAGCACTGTGTATATATGCATTTGAAGATGGTCGTTGGCCAGACTCATGATTATTGTTGGTTTCCTTTGAAAAGAAATGCAACAGCAGCCTTGTGGCTCTGCCACTGAGCGCCGTGGTGTCATCCAGCAGGAGATTTGGGGGAAAGAAAGCTTCGGCTGTTGGAAAGCCGCCTGGTGCCGTCTTTGGTGGGTGCCCATGGTAGGGACGGGCAGAAGGGCACTGCACGGTGGGAAAATGCTGCTACTGGCAGGCGTCGCCCAGGTGAACCCAGTCTAGACGGTAAAATTTCCTTGCACCTTCGAGACTGTTGATTCCAAAAAACCTCTGTTGTTTCACCTTGATTTTTTGAGCTTGTGGGAGGAGTGCTGAGGGCCCGAGCTCTCTGGTAGAAGTTGAGAGCGAGCGTGGCATCCTGGAGAGGGACGAACTAGCCTGGCAAGCAGCAAAGATATATCAACGTATATAACGTTGGTCTTGCTTTCTCTTCACAGTTGGTAGGATTGAGTGTCTCCAATGGAAAGGACCAGCTCGTGGTCTTCCACACGAAAGACAACAAGGATCTCATTGTCTGTCTCTTCAGTAAAGAGCCTTCCAACGACAGCAGGATCGGAGAGCTGGTGGGAGTCCTGGCGAGCCACTTCAAGAGGTCAGTGTTGGGGAGGGATTTTGTTGGCAGCTCAGCCTAGCGTGCCAAATCAGAAACTTCCCTCGAGTCGTTTTGATGCCAGTCTTGAGCTTTATCTGCCTTACTTCGCTGTATTACTAGGATACCAGAGCAACATTTTTTCCTTGCATTTTTCAGGTGTGTTTTTTAGCTACAACACTTTCCTTGTCCCTTCTGCCTTCCCTGTGCACGTTTGTTAGAGCATGGCTGTTTGGGGACAGTTATCACTGAAGATGGGTTTTGAGTGTGTCACAACGTCTCCTGAATGCTTCTTACAGTCGAACTCTTAACATATAAAATTAAGATACAGCTATTTGTTTCTCGAATTGCTCCCCTTTGCCCCCAGTATCAGCAGATGATTTATTGCTTGAGCTGTAAAATGTCATCTCTGTTTCCTGAAAATTCTCTCTCTTGTAAATCAATGTGCAAAAGCTGTTTTATTGGTGAACCAAATACTGAAGTGTTATCTAGCATTGAGCTTCTCGTAGCTCCAGCTGAACTAGCAATAATCACCGTTATACCGTAGTTTGGGACTGTCCAGACAGACATCCCGGCAGCACCTGCATTGCAGGCGATCACAGAACGCTAGCTCTGGAGAGGAATGGTGTGTGGAGTCACCAGCCCTTCAGGGTTCTTCCCTTTCTCCTCCAGAACAGGTTCTCAGGAGGGTTGATGTTGAGCAGCATCACATGCAGCATTGGCTTTTGCCATTCACAGCATCGTGCTCCATTTGTGATCCATAAAGAAGAGTCTTTATAGGTAAATACTCACACAGCGGCAGGACAGTGGGAGTGAATTTACGTTACATTAGGTCCCTGGGTAATTTTTTTTCATGAATTCAAGAAGAACATGCCGGTTTAGCCAGTTCTCGCCACTGCTGGAGGTAGGTGTCAACTCCATTTGAAATGAATTCTTGGCGTCGGCATAACTTGATCTGGGAAATTCAGTGCTGAAAAGCGACAAAAAACATTCTCTGTTTTTTGCTTTTACCTAAATATAGTTTCATTTGAACGGTAGCTTATTCCTGAAGGCTCAGGAGATTATGGATATTGTAGAGCAACACACTTCATTTCGGGAATCCTGTGAAGTAGCTGGAGTTCTTTCATGTCTGGCGCGTTTTGAACGCAGGTGACATCTTCTTCAGATGGCTGATGTGCCTCGCGGCCTTAACGACCCTCTAAGCTGGGAAAGTTGATTACACTCCAAATCCTGTATGTTCAGCATTCAGACTGCCCTGGTTCGCTGTTCCTTTGGCTTGGACGTTACTACAAAGTACCCAGCCTTTTTATCACCTCCCCTGTACAGCGCAGGGGGAGGCACACGCGCTTCATTTTAAGAAAGTATGTTGCATGGCCATCAGTCTGAAATATCGCACCTTTCATATAAATGTATAAGCTATGGATTTTCAATTTCTTATACTGATTTTAACAATGATGTTTTTATCTTTAAAAAGAATTATTTTTTGTCTAATCACTGGCTGTAGAAGAATGACAGCTAAATACACTTTTATGCTCTTTAATCTTCACTTAATATTTGCGGGTTTTCTTAATATTAGCAGGTTTTTTTACTGCTTCAAATGACAAATCTCAGCACAGCGTGTTGAATGGGAGAGCTGGTCTAGAAGACCCTTTTTCTCCCACATCTAATAAAAGTTGCTGGTTTAACGGTAATGTACAGGAACAGCTCACATTTAATTTTCCAAATATCCAAATGTCGTGGTTTCCCTCTTCAAAGCAGTATCTGTAAATCAAAGTAAAAGGAAGTATTTTCAGCCACTTTCCATTTTCTAAGAGTAAAACAATCCTGTCAGTGAGTGGGATTAGCTGACCCCTCGCTTGAGAGGCACTTTGGGAATTTCTCGTTAAATGGGATTAGCTGAAAGTCCCCGTCTGCCTCGTGGCGAGTGTCGGGTTCTCTGTCCCGGCCATCAGAGGGCGGTTGCTCTGAAAAGAAAGTGGCTCCGGCACTAAAATCTTGAGCCTGAAAGTTCAGTCGCTGGCTGACCCTGAGCTGGGACTTCAGAGCTCAGCCCCGGCGGGGGCGCGGGGAGCAGCTTCCTCGGGTCCCCGGGGAGCTCGGGACACACGGAGTCGTTTCCAACCATCTCAGCATCAGTCCCAACCCCTGCTGGGAGGTTTTAGCAAGGGTAGGGCTGCACAGCTGTCCTCAGGTGTGTGTAGCGTAGCAGGTAATGGTACTTAACATACGTGTGTAATAAAATTGTGTAAAATTCTATGCCAATCTGTATTAGCCTGTAGGAAAGATGAGGAGGAGGCTGGCGGTGATATCTATGCTGAGGATGCCTAAACCTTCTAATTCATAGATTTATAGAATCATGGAGTCGTTATGGTTGGAAGAGACCTTTAAGATCGTCAAGTCCAGCCGTTAACCCAGCACCGCCAAGTTACCGCTACATGCTTTGTTTCACTCTTTAGTATTTTTCCAAACTCTTTGAACTGGGAACTTCAACACTGACACATCATGTATTGGGAATTTTTGGAAATTTTCAGCAAAAAATAGTTGAGACATAATGTTTTTGGGTGCTGTTGCTTTTGGAGAAGTTACACTTCCCTCTTCTTAGGCATAAAGGCTTTGCATTTGGGAACGTATTGCCTGAGTTCACATCTTTTCGCTTCCCCCATGAAAATCTACCTGAAGCTGCATCTTTTAAAAATTATTCCTAGTGGGACTTTTCTTACTTTCAGGTTGTGGTCACAGGTTAGTATTTATATAGCGTAAAACTAACATGAGCTATAAAATTTTGGAGTAGTGACTCTGTTGAGAATATAGAATATATTGAATATGGAATCATAGAATGGTTGGAGTTGGGAGGGACCGATAGTCGAGCTAACGGGTGTTTGAGTCATACTTCTAATATATCAGCTAGGATACATTTTCTTTTAACAATGCAATTACTTAGGTAACTGAATTCCCAACAGAAATGATGGGAAAGCCAGCTGAGATGTTGATGTAGTGGCCACAGTAAGCTCAAGCCTGCCGGCAGAGCAGTGTGTAGACGTGTCCGTCAACTTGAGCTCTCCTGAGTGTTTTCCTTGCTGCTCTCCGGCAGTGGCCATCCCGGAGCCCGTGTGCCAGGTGAGAAGAGCTGGGATTAAGCAGAGCACGTGAAGTAGCTGGAAAGATCCTCCAGCTGCTCCGTGTGTTGGGTGGTCCCTTATAGGAGCAAGCATATGAAATGTGGATCACGGGGCTCTCTCGCGCTGCCGGGCAGGAGGAAGAGATGCTCTGAGGCGACGAGGGTAGCACATTGCTCTCGGCGTTGGTTGCCAAAGCACTTGCTTACAGGGGAAGAGGCATAGCTCTCGGAAGCTGTAGATGTGGCCACAGTGTCCCTTCGCATGTTGGATCCCATGTACAGGAGAAAGGGACCCGAGGAGCTCTTGGAGGAGTGAAAATGGACGTCAAATGGAGGATTATCAGCTAGGAAAGGACTTACCCTTTCTATCTTAGATGGAGGGGGAATCTTTATCAGGGCGTGGAGCGATAGGATGAAGGGGGTAATGGTTTTAAACTGGAAGAGGAGAGATTTAGATGAGATCTGAGGAAGAAATTCTTGGCTGTGAGGGCGGTGAGCCCCTGGCCCAGGTTGCCCAGAGAAGCTGTGGCTGCCCCATCCCTGGAGGGGTTCAAGGCCAGGTTGGACGGGGCTTGGAGCAACCTGGGCTGGTGGGAGGTGTCCCTGCCCAGGGCAGGGGGTGGCACTGGGTGGCCTTTAAGGTCTCTTCCAACCTGAAGCATTCTGTGATTCTATGATCTTTTACACCCACATTGCTTCGTGGTTCTTAAGCCTCCAGAAGACGTCTCAGCTGATCAGTCCAACATGCAGAGGACTCTTTCTGGATGTCCTTCATTGCTGTACTTCACCAAAGACCTGATCGTAGCCAGTTTCCAAAGCACTAATTGCTTTTACTCTCATCCTCCTGTAGCTCTCGCGCTGCGTGTGTCCCCTCCTGTGTCCAGTCCTCCCTGCAGTGTGATCCAAACACCGTGGGTTGTGAAGGCAGCTCAGATGTCACCACCCAAGGTGACCGAGACCCATCCGTTGTCCCCAAGCACTGTGCTCCGTTCTGCAGCGCGCCCCAACTTAAAGAAGGTCTTTTTTTTGGTCTGTGTTAGAAGACAGATGGGATTTTCTGTCTGACTGCCCCACGCATTTCAGATGGCGGTGGATCCATGGCCGGCTCTGGTGGATGCTTTCTGTTCCCCTAATCCCCGCTTTGTCTGCCACCGCCGGCGCTGGGTTCCTTCCAGGATTGCTGAAGGGAAGGGGGAGTTAAAAGAACTGTAAAAAGCAATCCCTGCAGAACTGCAGCAGAAAATCACTTGCCTAAGGATAATTTTTTATTTTCCATTGAGCTTTGAGACCTGTCAGCCAATTTTAATCATTAGTGTGCACTGGATTAATTTTCTTTAGTTCTGGGTTCTTAAACTGGCATGCCTTGGAGCGCTGGCACCACGATGCTATTGACCGAGCAGTAATTCATAAAAATGGATCTCCCACTTCCACCACGGGCTGTAGGCTCCACGAAAGCCTGTTACCCCCGTCTTACTCCATGCAGGGCTCCCCTTGGCTTGGCACCGGGGTGTCCTTAGCAAGATTACGTCCCTCGCCTTTCCCTTTTCCTTGCCTGAAGTGTTGTCATTTTGCGCCATCTGTGTGTGTCGGTACATTAGCCGAGCTGGCGGCAATTTATTGGATTGTGGAAGTGGAGAGGTTTGGTTATTAGACTTAGCATCATGTGCACGTCTGTCGCCTGGGTGTAATACAGGAATGTGACTCTGTGTGTATAATTTATACATAAGTATGTACAAAATTGGGGAAAATATATGTATATACATATAAATGCATAAATGTAAAAATTGGGGAAAAAATATATATATGTTTATGCATAGATGTCAAAATGTGGAAAGTATATGTATTTACTTATATATCCATGTAATACAGGAATGTGAGTGTGTATGCCTAATTTATACATACATATGAAAAAAATTGGGGGAATATATGTATATGCATGTATTTATATATGCATAGATGTAAAAATGTGGAAAGCAGATGTATACACGTATATGTGTGTATACGTATATACATCTGTGTAAATACATATATGTATATATATACATATGTACATACATATACGTACGTGTATATATATACATACATGTATCTATGTGTATATATATGTGTATACATATATACATGTATGTATATATATGTATATAGAATCATAGAATGGTTTGGGTTGGAAGGGACCTTAAAGAATGTGTGTAGATGTATGTACATATAGTATATATACGTGTATATATGTATATATACATATGTGTAAAAAAAATCTGGGGAAAATTTGTGCCATCAGCTTTTCAAAACAAACCGAAATAGACCCTGTTTGCTGTAAGGTGCAGAGTTTGCCCAGGTGTCTGTATTAAGGCAGATTTACGTGGGGAAGCGCATCCTTACAAACCGCACCTTTCTCTGCCGGCCGTCAGCAGCGCGGGGGCACACGGGGGATATGGTATATCTGGGATGAAAGCCTTATTATGCTAAATACTATAAACAAATAGTTTTGTGGACCATAGTGGACCATCCTGGTCCAGAGAGTTCAGGGTGTGCGCAGCCAGGGAGCCTGCCAGGGGGAAAGCGGAGGGACCAGTGCTGAGCTCGGGCTGGGGCATGCCCAGCCTAGGGTATCCAGAAAAGGCCTTTTTTTTGGGGGGGGAGGGCGGGGAAGTGCATTTCTGACCCCTTTCCTGGCATCCAAACCTTGAGCCATAAATCCTGGTTTCACTAGAATTGCTTAAAACTTTGGATGAGTGCAGAATGCCCACAATCCCCCTGAACGACGTAAACTGAGTGTCAGAATAAAACCCATTGCAGGCAATTTGGGAAGATTAAATATATTTGGTACAAATAGAACTCAACAAATTTTTTTTTTCTGGGTTTTTTTTGCTCTTTGCAACAGTTCACGTTGTGGCAAACAAAGCTTCCTGCAAACAGGTTGAAGTGAAAGATTTTAAAATTCACCATTATCTAAATAGTGGTGTTTAAGGTTAAACTCCGAGAGTGCTGCCTACCGGCTGGTTTCTGTTAATAATATCAACGCTGAGATGTTTGTCAGAGGGATGGAAAGAAACGCTCTGTAAATACACATTTTCATTCCGTTGTTCCATTGTGCAAGGGTGAGGACAGGAATTTTACACATTTTTGGTGCTGTCCGTAAAAAAAAAGACAGAGGAGCTTCAACGTGATTTGGTTTTGCTTGTTTCGGAAAAAATCCTCAACTCAATTATGAGCACGGTCTGGGACACAAATCATTAAGTAGGAGAGCCCAGTTTGATTAAAATCGATTCAATATTTTTTTATTTGAATTTTTTGCACTGACATGAAGAAGCAAACCTTCCAGCTCAGGCCCAGGTACCAGGCAAGAGGCTAAAACCCTCCAATTTGTCATAAAGATGCACTTTAATATCAAAACTGCGCTGATTTTCATCAGTTTAAAATTGTTTTAAAGCTGTTTCTTTTAAAGCTTTCTTTTAAAGCTGTTTACCTTTTCCTTGTAGAAACCTTGATTAACTGCTGAGACAAATAGATTTATATGCGGGTTAGAACAGAAGTGACCCTGTAGTCGGCGACAATCTGGAGGAGACGCTGGGGCTTCGTAATCTTGATTTTTTTGGGACAAAGAAGGAAGGAGGAGCCCAAACTGGTATTTGGAACCAGGCGTGTGGTGGGGTGCCGCTCACAGAGCCACCTCCCTCCGAGGAAATCACCACTTTGTAAGGCAGAAAGGCCTCCGCGCAAAGGCAGGCTGTTACAACCGCTGGTATCAAATTAATCTGTCACTTCAGCTTTGCGAACGCTACGAAAATGATGCATTAAGTGACAATGGGTGTCAGCAGCGCCGGCGGCCCGGCCGGTGATGGCAGCTCTTTAACTGGAAGTTTCCATCCACGCCGGTGATTTCTCCTAGGCCGGAGCGGATCAAAAGGAGTTGAGCGCCGCTTCGGAAAAGCGGGCTGGAAACAAACCGCTTCTAAATTGCTATTTAATATGATTTGTCCTTTGTCACCGCTGCCAGCTAACCCGTGTTTAGTTGTGATTCAGCCGTGCCAGTGGCTGACACCATTGTTAGCGGCGGCTGGAGCCTGACAAAGGACCAGACTTTATTCATATCAGACTCTTCCCTAACTCTCCTTTCAGCGCTAGAGCTTTGTTTTCATACAGCATTGCTATTCATAACGAATTTTTAGTGAAATTCTGCTGTGTTTGGGGAGGGGAGCCCTAACCCACAGTTAGCTGTCGGCTTTTTAAGCGCCGGGTATGCAACCCTGTGGAAGGATTTTCTTATACTAAATAAATAAATAAATACATACGATGGCTTAATTCTCTTAGTAACTTGAAAAAAAATAATCTAGGATTTAGCTAAGATTTACCTTTGGCTAATTTATGATCTTTATAATCGTCTCTGGTAATTCCTCTGTAGGTGTGTCGACCTCTTGGTTGTAGCTTGGATTGGAAAATGACACTTTTCCTTTGGAAAATACATTGCATAAATTGAAGATTTGTTGCTTTGGGGGACTCCAGGGCACGAACAGGAGGAGTGCTAGCACCCCGATGAAGCGCACCCTCTTTTTTAATTCTTTCATATTTTGGGAAACATTTCTTCCGCTGCAACTCAGTTTTTCCGAACACTTGTCCTGCTGGAAGGGAACTCGTTACAGAACTCAGTGGAGGATCATTTTCTTACTTAAAACTCATCTCTGCTGTGACAGAGTTCGTTCTGAAGTGGGTCCTGCGCTCCCTGGCCAGGGAAGCCTTCCCCATCGCGCATTCCAGGGGAAAAGTAGCTTTTTGTTACGCTTCTTAATATGTTCCTGGCATGGAAAAAAAAAAAACGTTGTCTCCCCCAGTCCTGGATTTGTAATATTGGGAATAAAATGAGCTCTGCAGAGAGGCTTGGGCTTTCAAGAGGCTGGGTTTAATTTTTGCGGCAAAATTGTGAATCCTTTATTTGAGTACCTGCCCTCTACGTCTAAAAGTTAATTCTTTTGTCTGATAACGTGAATAGTAGCGATTTATGGTATTTTGTGGCCTTCCTTTGAGTATGAAGAGGTTTATTGGTCAGTTTTTCCTTCCCTATCCTCCCCGTGTCCTATTCCCATTGTCAACACACGAATTCTGCTGGAAATCCGCTGGAAAGAGGACTCTGCTGTGGCTGAAGCACGTTCAGGTCACTCTGTACCAGCGTCTCCGTGTAGCTGTGATGCTTCCCGGTCTGTGACCCAGCACCTGGATGCCCAGGCTCCATGAAATGTGCAGGGTCCTCATGGGATGGAGATCTTGGTAGAAATGAGAAGTTCGTGGAGCCTGACGTGCTTTGAAGGAGATGATTGACTTTTCTGATGGTGAAGTTGCTTGTTTTTCAACAAGAAATTGTTTTGTGTTTGGGAAGTCTTATTCAGGGCACTTAAAAAAATCATTGATTACTTTGAAAATTCAGAACCAGGTCTCCACAGTAACTGAAAATAACTCTGCAGTGACCCAAAGGTCCTCTCCAGCCCATCGGTGCGATGTCTTACTAACAAATGATGTTTTGTCTTACTAGCCTTTTGCAAAGTGTTATTTGAGTGGCCCGGTTCATTCCCTGTCTCCGGTTTGTGGATCTACTGGTCTGAAACAGGTGAATCCTTTCTGGTTTTGGACAGTCCATACTATAGCAGCAGGGTGAAACTGGAAGGATTATTTGTGATCTGGAGGAAAAAATAGCATTTAGACTGTCCGAAGCTGTGACATGTGTTTCGCCGTGTCCTAGAATAGAAAATTCAAACCTATCCTCCTCCTCCTCCTCCTCTCTAGGGGTTACAGAAGCCATGGTACTTATGAACATTATAATATCTGAGAGCACTTAACATTTCCTGTGCCCTTTTATGAGGCTCTGTCCGGCTCCCACCTGTCCTTGAGAAATCTATGATCAGAATAGAAAAACAATTAGAGCGATCACACCCGAGCAGTCGTGGTGCAGCGATACGGAGTTCCTGCATTCCCCGGCTCCCGCACCAGCCTTCCCAGTCGAGATTCCCTTTGGCTGCTGCCTGCTGTGGGTTTTCCCCAGAGAAGGTGGGAATAGGAGAATGGGAATGTTACATCTTACAAAAATGTTTCTTTTGGGCTATTTGTTATATTCAGTGTATTCGTCATTACACCTTTCTGACCGTGTTATTATTTTCAGTCTTGAACTACAGCTCTTAGCGTTCGCTCAGTGAAAGTTTGACACGAACCATCACCTTGCCCGTTGTCAGCAAACTGACAGAAGCAGAAAGCGTCTTCGGAAGAGACTCCGGTGGCACAAACCGTAGCACAAAAATCCCGAGCCACGTCTGGAAGGCGAGCGCGGGGCCGTCGGAGCCATGCTGCCAGCTGTAACTGTGTGGTTGCGCAAGGAAAGGTTGTAAATACTGCTGATCTTGCTGTTGGTTTAATTCTCAACCAAAGCATTGGCTACCTGCTGTTCCAAGAGCCTTTCCTCTCCAGTAAACAGATGGCCCCACGTTGGCCGGCCTCACCAGGGCTTAGTTTCACCAGCAAGTCGGTATTATCAAGCTGTCAAAGGACCCATCTGCCCCCAGCAGCTGTCCTGGCATCCGCCGCCCTGTGTGCTGGGAACCTCCCCGCTTCCCAAATCTCAGGCATATAAAACTTTTATATTTTTTTTGTTTTATTTGGGGAAGGAGGTTGTAATTCACACCATCTGCCTCGTGTGCTTGGGCGAAGGGATATTCCGTTTGGAAACAAGCTAGTCGGGAGAAGTAATCTTTCACCCTCCCCTCGTAGTCTGTGGTCTGCCGTAACTACGCCAGCATGTTTTAAAAAATGCAGGTTTGGCCTCAAAACAGATACATTTTTGATGTCAACACAGAACTTGTGCAAGTTCTGGTGTGTTTAGCGCCTGCGCTGCCACCGACTGTCAGAGCCTGGCCAAAACGTGTGACCCGTTTCCTTCCCTGTGTCGTGGGGCTGGGGCTGCCCACGGCCCCCGGGAGCTCGGGGTTACAAACCTGACAGAATAAAAACGCCTCATAGGCGATGCGTAACTAGTAGCATAACTTGATGCATTCCCCATTTGGTTATAGCGAGTCGCTTACGGGGTGGTTTTCCTGCCTCGGGTCTCGTTATTTCTGATGAAAGGTGCTCCGTGGACCCCAATCCGGATCCAAGCTTCCACGCTTTTTAACTACGCACCTTCAGTTTTGCAAAGACCTGCTAAATATCAAAAAGGTGCTTTTGTAAAGATGAGGACAACAATTATTTTCAAGGCTTTAATATTTTTAGAGAGATTAAAATTTAATAAAATAAATACGGTCACGAAATTTCTCTTCTGTTTGAAACAACGGGGGAAAAGATGCATTTTCTCTTGAAGTCTTTGTGTATCTGATAAGCCTCGTCAGAAATATTTCTCCTACTTTTTTACATTCTAGCATAAAACAAAGTATCGTAAAAGTACGCGTTAACAAAACTTCCCTTCTGGTTTTCTGCTTTATAGCATCTCCAGCAGAGCCAAAAATTTCTCTTCTAAGCTTGTTCTCCTTCCATTTATCTCTTGCCCAGTTCATTTCATCTTGTGAACTCGGTATTTGAATTGTTCTCCAAAAGGCACTCGATGGTTCTGTCACTGCTCTTTCAAAAGTAATTAGTGACTTCGGCGCATAACTTAGAGGGTAGATTTGGATTTGTTTTTTCTGGAAAGTGTGGAGCATCTGATAAAATCTGGAGGTGGTAAAGACTCCGTGCTCGGTGCTTGGCATTTTTGGAATTGGCTGAGGACCTTAATTTTTTAATAGAGACTAAATGTTTGGTAAAAAATATTGGGTCCCAGCAATTCCTTCTGAAGCCAAGGTCAAATAAATTAGTATTTAAATGTGGCTGTGCTAACCTGACTTTCCAAAAAAAACCCCAAACAAGTGAAAAAGCAAATGTCTTATTTCTTGACAGCCTTTATGGCTTTTATTTTGTCTTTTTACAACGGATCCAGAACTTAATGCCTGAGCTTAAGTTTTAAAGCTTGTGCTAAAAAGCAGGCTGGAAAAAGAAAAGCCAGTCTGCGGAATCGAGTTCACAGTGTAAAACTGAACCATATCTAATTAATATCTTGAGCCTGGAGTATTGCTCTCCTTATAAATTCACCTTTGCCAGCTCGTCGTTCTGCTGCTGTGGTCCTTACCTAAGATCTGAGTCAAACAAGCGCGCGCGTGTTTTGTCCACGGTCTCTTCTTCCCCCTTTGCTGCGCCAAATTCCTCAATAAAGCCGTGTTGGGTTTTTTTATGTGATACGAAAAAGATTTGCATAAGCGTAGTTATGATAATTTGTGTGGTTAGTTTGAATGTGTTGGCTTCGTTTCAGCCCTTCAGATCCCTACATCAGGTTTGATTTGCTATTGCTTAAACATTGCTTTTTTTTTTTTCCCCTTTTTCCAAAAAGATGTGTTGAGAATGATCCGCGCCAAATTGCCCGTTAAATCTGTTTTGTTCATAAAGTCAGGCTGAAACCGTCCGCTCCTGCCCGTAGCTTGCTGGTTACAGATAATAATTTATTATCCAAATAGGATGCTTTAATGCTAAATTAAGAGAGAAGGGGAAAAAAATCGTCTCTCGTGTCCTGTGACCCGCGCTGCCAGGGGGAACTCGTGTCGGGACGAGGGTTGGAACTGGGACTGTGCGCTGGAATTGGGGATTTCCAGGCACGGAGCATCAACTGCGTCTGGGGACAAGTGACATCCATCAGGAGATGAGGTCGTGCCCCGGACAGCTTCTCCCTTGGCAATGCCGACTCTCCGTAATACAGCACCGCTAAGGCCAGGCTCCAAGCAAAGCCCATTCCAGTTTTATCTCTTAGAAAGTAGAATTTCTTCCTTCTCGAGACGCTATTTCTGCCACCCTGCAGAGAGGTGTGAGATTTAGGACTGCTTCAAGGATTTCTCCTTCAGCAGCGGGCATTGCCACGGCTTTCTGCTGCTCCCCGTCGCCTTCCCGGAGAGTCCTGCTTGTAAACGCGAACGGTTCGATCTGCCTCTTTCGAGCACACGGCTTCCCGAGGAGTTCGTATGCCCGGGATAAATCTCCCTTCAGCGGAGCCAGCTGGAGTTCAGGCATCTCCGCCCCGAGATGTGATGGCTGGATCCTGCCTTTGTGTATCGCGGGCTCCAGAGAACACTGATGTGAGCGGTGTTATTCCCGATGTCTGCGCCACGCTGCACTATGAGCTGTATTATTGCTTCAAAGTGCTTTAAAAAAAATAAATAAATTCCACGTTAGAAAATGTCACCTTAAAGAATCTGGCCTCGGAAAGTGCTGCTGGTACCAGGCTAATGGGGCAGGTCATATTTAGAGCTGTAAAGCCTGGAAATGATCAAAGTGACATGCCGGTTTGCCTTGAAATCCAGGTTTTTTGAGGCAGAACATCAAGTAGTTGGAGATACGTGTGTGGGGAGAGACGGCAGACGACTCGCCACGTGACTGCTGCTTTTCTTTGGAGGCACTAAACGAGCTCAAATGGGAACGGTGATATTTGAACTGTTGCGAGGAGGATCTGCCATGACAATCCTTTTATTTAATGCTTCAGTCAGTGGCTCCACACTTATCTTGCCACCCAACTCGAGCTTAATCACGCCATAGCTCTCCGGCAGCTCCACGGTGTCCTTTGGGCACACTAGAGCAACCTGACTTTTCTGGGGAGTTCACGTGGGAGCGCCTGCGATTATAGATGCCTTCAGCATCTCTGCGATGCTCGGCCGACAGCTATTGCCGAGAGACAAACAATGAACCATTTTCTTCCTGCGACACTCGCTGGTTTGATAAATAGCTGGCACCAGGCACTTCATGTGATGGGTTTGTTCCCCGTGGAGGCGAGGGGAGAGGATTGTTTGCCGAGCCCCTTGCCTGCCCGCACTCTGCGGGGAGGAGGGGGTCCCTTACGCTCTTTCGTTACAGCTCGTTTCCTTCACGGTTTTCATCACCTGCAGCGCTGAGAGGTGAACGCCATCCAGGTGATACAAAACCAGCTTAGGAAGAGCCCAACCAGCACCTGCTGCTTCCACCTTCACATCACCTCCGACGTTGCGCTCGGCCTCCAAGGTCTGTTTTCATGGGCCTTTTTCTTTTCACTCCTGGGGAAAGTTGCAGTAGAAGGAGCTGCAGGTACGCGCCAGGCACGGGGAACAGCCAGGAATTCCTCCAGGAGCAGAAAACTCCTGAAATGCTGAAACTTTCTAGGAGCATCGTTTTCGAAAGCATCCGTCTCTGCATGGATCCCCGAGGAGCTCGAGCAAACCAGCGCTCTGCTCTGCCTGCTCTCCCACTGCTCAGCACAAAATTTTTTTTCACAAAAATGTGTTCGTTTGGTTTTTAAATGGCAGAATTGAACAGGATATAAGCTTGGGTTTGAAATAGCATTACAATAGCATTACTCCGCATCTGACAACGAACCCAAGCTCATCCCTTCTTCCTGCTCCTGCAGCCACAATCCAATTTTTGTGGAATATTTGGGAATATCTTTTTCGCCTTTATTTTCCCCTTTTCTCCTCTCCTGAAGCTCCGTCTCCAGATGAACCGTGTTGGTGCCAGTCACCCTGTGCAGGCTGGCAGAGCATGGTATTCCTATGCCAGAGGGGAAGGAGCCACACAACTGCGGGACCGGAGCAGCTTGCTTTGGTCTTGCTTCGAAGCCAGTGGGATCCTGTGCCAAACACGGCAGCATCTTGGATCCAGCGAGAGCACCGCAGACCGCTCTGCGCTGAAGAGTCGGAACATGGCAGACGCTGCGGCTTTGCTTGACGCGTTGTTGTCCTTCTTCTGGGGTTTGAGTGGCTGCTGCAGTTTGAGCCTCTATCCACATGGTGAAGCTCTTCTTCTGGCCTCCGCACGTCCCGTGGCTTTCCAGCGTGGGGCAGAGTGGCATCTGAGAGGAGGCAGCTACTGCCATGGCCACCCTCCCTCTATGGCAGTGGCCACCCTCCCTCTATGGCAGTGGTCATCCTGCCTCTATGGCTGTGGCCACCCTCCCTCTACTGCCATGGCCATCCTGCCTCTATGGCCGTGGCCACCCTCCCTCTGTGGCCGTGGCCACCCTCCTTCTATGGCTGTGGGCATCCTGCCTCTATGGTCGTGGCCATCCTGCCGTGGCCACCCTCCCTCTCCTTTTCCCGTCCCTCCTCTGTCCCATCTCTGTGCAAACACACAGTGCTCCTCAGAGCTCATGGAACAAAGGGACGGTTTGGTTTTCTTCCCAATTCCCTCTTATTTTTTTTCCCGGCCCCAAACACTACAGAAGCAGCTCCTGCGGCAGGGAGGAGTGCTCTGAGGTTGATTTCCTCAGCACTAGAAACCTGAGAGGTGGGGAAAAGAAATCAGAAAGGAAGGAGGATAATGTGCTGATTCCATTAAATCCCCTTGGCATCAAATCCCAACCTGCGTTTCCCCGTGTTCCTTAGCAGCAGCCGCCTCGCAATGCCCTGTTCCACACTCGGTGTCCCGGCAGCAGCTCTGCTGGGCCAGTGGTGGTGCTGGTGCTGGTGGTCTCCACGCGGCTCTGAGCCAGCTCATCGTGGAAGGTTTGCCCACGTCAGAGGTACAAGGTACTTATTTCTGAAAGATAACACATATTTTCCTCTGGATACGCTCCACACCTTGCTGCTCTTGCGTGAATTCTTTTCTCCTCCAGCATTTCTCTCAAACCAGGGCTCCAGTGGCCGACAGCAAACAAAAACAACAACAACAAAGATCCATCGTGATCATATTTACTGGTGACCTACTTAAAATCCTCTTTCCTCATCCTCTTTTAGTGTGTGTGCTAAAATGCTGGCTGGCTTGCCGTCTCCAAGGAATTGCTAGCAGAATGATAATGAATGCAAAACGTGGCCCCTCATTTGTTTAACGGTAGTTTCTGAAAAGACATAGTTTATTTTTTTTATTGCATCATTTAGGCTTCTTTTATTCCCCCGACTTGTGATGCATTATTCCCATTTTCGGTCTCCCGGCTCAGAAGCCTTTGTGTTCTGATTGCAGGCAGTGCTGTTGTTTGAAGAGATGCCATTAAATCACGGGATGCCTTAATCTTTTTTTTTTTTTTTTTTTTTTGTGGAAAATTAGGCTTCTAGCTCTATCCTGGAGCGTCTGAGCTGGGTTGTCAAAGGCCTGTGTTGAGCATCATTTTTTTTCTGGTGAAAATGATCCAAGAGAGGCGATAATTTAACAAATGCTTGATGCCTATTCTCGTGTATTTTTGTAAGGTTATTGTAAATGGGTTTGCAGTCCAGGGTAGAAAGTCACCAGCATTGTGCATATTTCGCCTGTCAAGTTTTCTTCTCCCTAGTTTTTCTCTTTATAAATCCATTTAGAGGAAGACTTGGATGTTCCTACTTGCTCACCCAGGGGCCGGACCGGTGCTGTTAGACAGAAAGGACGTGGTTATACTGGCACACGCGCGTGTCTATGTGGATACTGTGATTAAATTGTCTGTTTGGGATGCTCGTGATGGAATGCGTACATGGTACGGATAAATTGATCCTACCTTTGCTAAGAACATCAGCAGGATGGTGTAGAAATCCACTGAATCGCATGTATAAGGGATCACACCTGAAGTGTTCATTTCTAGTGACTCAAGAATCCTTCTGGGTTTATAACTTGAGCCGCGTAAAGCATGCCATCTTTTCATGCCAGTCAAAATTCCCTTCTGTCTAATCAAAAGAGAATTTCTAAGCAGATGTATAAAAACATAGCATGAAAAAAAATTACCACTGGGTGGCTTCTGCGTTTCTTGGGGCCTAATAAATCTGTGTTATTGGAGCTAAGCCCTACTGTCTTCAGGCGTATATAATAAATTCACCTTCTTGTAGTCCAGATAATTCTTGTTTTCTCACCGAAGCCTTTTGCGTTTGGGGTTATTTTCATGTGCTTGATGGTATTTGAGCTGCCAAGGGAGCGTTTCCCATCTTCTCCCAGATGGTTCTGGTGCGGCATTGGTAGGTAGGACATTGCTTCTGCGTTGTCCCTGCAGGAGGTGACAGTAATAATGGAGATGGGGGGAGAAGGGGGTAATTAGCTCCACTATACTGGTAAAACCACTCAGTATCTATGGAAATTAATTCCGTATCTGGCTCCAGGGTACTAGCTTAAAATTAGACTGTAAGTAATGTTTTGTTCTCTTTTAAGTAGCGAGGAGGAGCTGGTCGGGACGGAGCACAAACACGAGCAGAGCTTCCTGCTGGCGGAGTTGCAGACTGCTGATTCAGGAGCAGGAACCTCATCTCCCGGTGCAGCTCCTTAGTCAGCCGCTGCCCGTGGCTGTCGTGCCCCGTCCTTTGGGTGGAATAACTTAGGCGTGATGACTGCTCTTCATAAAGTGAGTGAGAAGCCTTTGGAGCGGGTGTCGCTGCCTCCTTAGGGAAATCGGGGTGCGTGTGCCTGTTTTCAGGTGATAGTCCTCATCCCTCTTCACTGTGGCGTTCACAAACCAGCAGGAAATAAATAGGGATTGACTGGAAGAGCCGCCAGAAGAGTTCTTGCCACAAAACGTGGCTCGCTGGAAGGAGGGAAAAATGAAGATTGCAGTGAGGAATATTGTCTGCCTGGGTCTGTCCCCCAGGAATTAATCTGGGCAGATTAAGCAGAGTATTTAACAGCACGCAGAGCAAGCGGGCGGCAGTAAACAGCTCTGATGGTGTTGACCGGAGAGTCTTTGTTACAACCAGTGGGGTTTTAATGTATGGCACCTTCGTATATACCCACTGACCTTACGGCTGCGTAGGCTCTGATGGCTGATTTCACCTTAAAATGCACATAGAGCATGTTCCTCATTAAGAAGCATTGATCAGCAGTAGTGTCTTACCTCCTTATCTTCTTTCATTTCACCTAATCTTCCAGAGCCTGTGGTATAAATTAATATCCCTAGTCCACAGGGTGCCTTGCATAAAGCATTTTTACATATAAATGGCACGATATATCCTGTAACAGAGATGTGATTCGTAGGCTATTACATGTTAAATCTTAGGTGGAAGCCAGCTAACTAATTTCTACAAAGTAATTAGATTCTGAATTAAATGCACACAAGATTTTTTTTTTTTTCGCCTTCTTGCTTTTCCCTGTGTGAACTCAGATGAGCTGATACCAGAGAAGGGGAAGGTGTTCTTCCTTCTCCATCGCCCGTCCTGGTACCCACAAGGCAGTCTCGTGGGGCCGGCTAAGGGAGGATTTATAGCGATGGCTCCATCCTTACGCTGCCCTCTGGGACTGCTCACCAGACGAACTCCCATCCAGAAACTACTGGTTTGCAGTCGGGCTTCCAGCAGAAATATGTCATATCTGTGTTTGTGGAGATCGCTTTGACAGTGTGAGGTGTTTTATTGATGTACAGGTACAGAACAGCCAACAGCAATAAAATAAATCATAGAGTCACAGAATGGTTTGGGTTGAAAGGGACCTTAAAGCCAATCCAGTGCCACCCCCTGCCCTGGGCAGGGACACCTCCCACCAGCCCAGGTGGCTCCAAGCCCCGTCCAACCTGGCCTTGAACCCCTCCAGGGATGGGGCAGCCACAGCTTCTCTGGGCAACCTGGGCCAGGGGCTCACCACCCTCACAGCAAAGAATTTCTTCCTCAGATCTCATCTAAATCTCCCCTCTTCCAGTTTACAACCGTTCCCCCTCATCCCATGGCTCCCCTCCCTGACCCAGAGTCCCTCCCCAGCTTTCCTGGAGCCCCTTGAGGGACTGGAAGGGGCTGGAAGGTCTCCCCGGAGCCTTCTCTTCTCCAGGCTGAACCCCCCCAGCTCTCCCAGCCTGTCCTCACAGCAGAGGGGCTCCAGCCCTCCCAGCATCTCCGGAGCCTCCTCTGGCCCCGCCCCAGCAGCTCCGTGTCCTTCTGCTGTTGGTGCCCCAGCGCTGGAGGCAGCACTGCAGGGGGGTCTCCCCCGAGCGGAGCAGAGGGGCAGAATCCCCCCCTGGCCCTGCTGCCCACGCGGCTGGGGATGCAGCCCAGGCTGCGGGGGGTTTCTGGGCTGCCAGCGCACGTTGCCGGGGCGTGTTGAGCTTCTCCCCCCCCAGCACCCCCAAGCCCTTCTCCTCAGGGCTGCTCTCCAGCCATTCTCCCCCCAGCCTGGATTTGGGCTTGCGATTGCCCTGACCCATGTGCAGGACCTTGCACTTGGCCTGGTTGAAGTTCATGAGGTTAGAGCTCTCTCCATACTCTTCTACCCCCTCCCTGCACCCCAGCCCCAGTCTGCCGGTACACAAATGCATTAACTTGCTCATCTCAGTGCGGAGGTGCTGATCGGAGGAGAGTTATGACAGCTGAGCTGTGGATCCCGTGGGACCTCAGGGACGGACACCTCCCCTCACCGCCGAGGTTCAGTCACCTCAGGTGGCTCACCAACCTCACCGCGGGTTGGTTTCAGCCCTCGCCTCCTCCCTGCGCACGTGCTGGAAGCTGAGCCCAGGCTGAAGATGGTTTCAAACCTGGCTCCGTCCCCCAGCTTGGGTTTGCGGATCAGAGTCCACCGACCCTGTTGGGCTTGCGGAGAGGCTGGAAATGCCGAGCTTCTCCCTGTGCTGGGGAGCATGGTGACCTTTCGTCACCACTGACCCCCTGTTAGACAGGGGACAGCAGTGTTTTACAGCGGGATCTTTAGCATTCCGGGGCGGTAATGCAGATACTTAACCCCCAGTGCCATCTCCTCCTAACTGCAGTTTCAGAGACTCCAGAGCAGCCTCCCCAGCCAGGCTGACTATTTTTAGCTTGGTTTCCCAGGGAAACGTGGTTTTATGTGGCTGCTGTATCCTCAGATTTGACAAGCAAGGGAGAGAGGTAGCAAAGATCATTCTCTCTCAGTTTTGTGAAAATCACTCGTTTTGATTAAAGAGACAAACTCTGAAATCCCTGCGCAGCCAAAGGCAGGGAATTCAACCGTCCTCCGTCCTGGTGGAGAGCTGCTCCCTTCGTCAGCCCACCAAGAAAAAGGAGGTGTCACAGCATGGAAACGCAAAGCTGGGTGTGAGGGAAGGGTGCTGAGGGACAAGGCAGCAGTGTAAGGAGTGCGAGGCATGATTTGGGGTTTTATTTTTTTTATTTTTTTTTTAGGAAAGCAGGCTGTAGTCATTCCTCTACTCATAGAGCATCTGACTTGATGGTTTTAAGGGAAGCATAAAAGATGCTTGTGGAGTGCCCTCCAGCCGTGCGCAGGGCATGACAGCATCTGCTGAATGGATCCTTTTTTTTTAATAGTGTAGAAAAGGGGAAAGGAAAGATATTTTGGTCCCTGAACCCAGTGACCCTGGGCTGCTGCAAACATTTCAGCTGCATGTGAGATAGACACTGGGGGGGTTGGTGTTAGCATCCAAATCCAAGCTGTGGCACTTGCTCCCAGGAACTCTTGAAGAGGGTAAAATGGGTGAGTAAAACACTTAATTACAAATTTATCACATCAGCAGCTGGCACGTGTCCTGTTTTGCCTTGCTGAGCGTGTTGGTTTGAGGGGGATACAGGGGAGGAGCTTCTCTTTTCCAGGGTTAGTCAACGTAAGGTGCGTCCCCGCCAGTGGCACCTGCTGTCATGGCTCGACTCAAGCATGAGGTGGGGTTTTGAAGTCGACTGAAGTAGCGGATGGGAGTGGGATTGATTTGCCTAAGCAGAGGTGTTCAGTGCTGAATTTCAATGCCTTGTGATATGTCAGGAATCTGCATAGGGCTGGTAGGTGGGACCCAGGAGGTAAAGGAGAGTTGAGTCTTTCTGCAGTGGCAGCTGGAGGCAAGGGGGTGTACCCTGGGGTCTCTGAAATAGGACTAGATACCTGTGTGTAGGACCTTAATTCCACCATCTATCTTCAAACCTGAGCAGAAGAGCTCTCCACCGGTTTTCACTGATAATACTTCAGGGCAGGGGGGCTACAGATGCCATTTCCCAAAGCGTTCATCAGCTACGTGTGTTTGCTGTAGTTGTACGCTTGCAGTGTGGAGGCATGTGTGTTTGCCCAGCTGCTGGTCTGGGTTGAGTTTGGCTCAGACTGGAATTAATTTGCTTTATAATAAGGATTTACGTAAAGACTTTTGAATGTTGATAGTCCTCTTGTGCCTTTCCAACAGTTCCACTGGTACCATACCTTGCAAATTGGCCAGGAGAAACCACGAAGGACAAGACAAAGGAACAGGAGACATTTGGATGAGCTCAGAACAGGGCAGAGAAAACAACTCGGAGGGAGTATGCTTTAAAGAAAGCTTAGACGAGTCCAGTCCTGATGCTTCAGCGTGACTAAAGTGGGACTTAAGTGCCCAGCTTAACTCCACGCTGTACTCACCTACACAAACAGTAGATGTTGGGGATATGTCACGTCATGCTTGATGGTGAATAACCTGTGAGGATCTCCCACCGCTGTGAAGGCACCTACTGCAGCTGGGGGTTGAGTAATTGCAGGGTGAATGATTAGTGCCGATGACTCCTCCTGGTGCTGGGGGCTTCGGCTTGACTTCCCCTGCGCGCGTGCTGCGCTGGAGTGGAGTGCTGCTGGTGGGGCAGCTCGGCAGGAAAATCTGCCTCTCGGGACGCCCGCGGTGTGGGGGTGCTGGGACCTGCAGGGCCCGAGGGGACGCGGGGCAGGGCAAGCTGGAGATGGAAGGGCAGGAGGCGTCGGGAGCCCTGGTGCATGTGTACCGGGAGTGGCAGGACTCGTTTAAATGGGAGTTTAGGCAGCCATGGGACACGCAAGAGGAGGAGGGAGAGGTGTGTGTTTTCTGTGGCCGTGCCCAGGCTGAGACAGAGCCATGAGCTGCTGCTGTCGCTGCCTACGAGCGGTGTTGATGGGTGAGAAGCCTTGATGTAGACAACGAGGTGAACAAGGCAGGGTCATCACTGTTATTCCTGTCTAGGCTGTTGCCACATATTTACCTTAAATAAAATGGAAGCGCTTTTGTATTTATGACATCTGAGATACCTGGGGTGATTAATGACTTTGAGGTTACACCCAGTGCTCTGTTACCCCTCGTAGCTGCGACTGCTGGGCCTGAGCTGCTTCTCATCCTACCACCACGAGCATGCCACAGCCACCAAGCATGTCATCTTCTCTTCGTGACCTGGCTGCTCTTCGCTCGCCCCTCGCAGACCTGCAGAACGGTACCACCGTCCTGCCCAAATCACCACCACCGCGCAGTGTCTGCTAGAGGGAGGACAGGGGACGGAGCCAATAAATGGTTGGAGATGTGTGGCTTTAAAGATGTTAAAGTGATGGGTATTCTTGTAAGCCTCCGATATTTCATCTTCAGAGCCAGGCAGCTGTAAACGCGGGTGCTTGTGCTCCCAACAGTTAATGGGTGCACCTCTAAATTAGGGAGTTTTGCTGCTGAACTCTCATCTGAAGCGTTTGTCTTCCCACGGGATTAAAGGTGGGTTTTGTTCATAATTATGTTGAGAAAAATAGCAAAATTAGTGAATGTTAGCTGAACACAGAGGAGGTTAGCGTGGATGGCTTGATGTTTATAAACTGCCCGGGACTCTGGATTCGCCGTGCGGGGTGGACTGTTCATGCAAGTCGCATGTCAGTTATCATCACGCATCCTCCATAGCTAATAGAGGTGTATTCGCTTTGTTGTGTGCCAGTAGTTACAGCTAAATATAGAGTGTGAAATGGCCAACACTGACCTACTTTTGGGGTTTGGTGGGTTTGTTGTTTTTTTTAAAGACTGAGTAAAAGAGATAAAAGCTGTCTGCCTGTCAGCTTAGCTTCTAAGGGATGCTCTGTTTGCAGGAGATTGGTCCCTGATAAGCCAGCTTCCTTTGGGTTTGGTTAAAGAATCCCATCAAATCTAGCTCAATGCAAACTGGACTGCAGAGTGGAAGGGAATTGGTAAGGAGTTCAGTGATCCTCTGTCCGTTGCAGAGTTCACCGGGTGATTTTATCCCTATGTGTGTAAATCAGCTTAAAGCCTTTGTCCTGAGGAGGAACCCGAAGTATTTGTGTGTGTGACACTGTTGGTGCCAGGGTCTGACCAGGTGCAGCCTGGTCTAGTGGGAGGTGTCCCTGCCCCGGGCAGGGGGGTTGGAACTAGATGATCTTTAAGGTCCCTTCCAACACGAACCATTCTGTGTGATTCTGTGATTCTGTGATTTAGCCTGGCCCAGGTGCAAGAGTTTCTATAGCAAAACCCGAGATCATTTACTGCGCTTGCGCAGTTTGTGCATTTTAATGTGTCACAGCCCGCGTTTTGCTTTGTTATTGCTGCTGGGGGGGGGTGTTACTGAGCTGCTCTGGGGCAGCCCCCGGCGGGGACGCACAAAACCCCAGGAGGGACCTGAGTGAGCCAAGCTGGGGAGCGGCCGGCCCTCAGGCTCCTCCTGTGCGGGGAGCGATGGATGCTCGGAAATCAACTCACTTCTGACTTCAAAGCTTATTAACCCAGAAGAAAACCATCTTCACTCCTGGGTCAGAGATGGTTTATGAATAATAAGGAGAGATGGCATTAAGATGTGAGCCTGAAAAAGACGCGTTATAGGTTAACGACACATTTGATTTTTACTTAAAGAGTCTGTGCTTTTTAACAGAGGTGTCTATCGCTCCCAGCAGAGGAACAGATAAAACCAGGTTCCCTAAGGATTGGGTCCTTTTCTCCTAAATACCACCGCTGTTGGCATAACAGCTGATTCCTCCTCTCTCTGCTCGTCCTCCCACGGCAACCTCCCAGGCAAGAGGCGGCACATTCCGTGGCCGATGCGGAGAAATACCTGTGCTTGCTTGACAGCAGCCAGCAAAAAGGACGTGGAAGGGCTGAGTTTGACTTGCCTTTCCGTCAGCGAGGTATTTATTTGGATATCCCTGGCAGTTAATTTTTCATTTAGATTATTTATTAGCCTCCTCTCTGTCTGTCAGACTCGGGGGCGGAGTGGGGACAGACAGACGGACAGGCAGCATGATTGTACCAGCAAAGGCAACCGGGCTGAAATGCGTTGCCTTTTTCAAAAGACAGAATCGTATTTCCTCTTTCACTCCAAAGCCACCCAAATACCAGATGTCAGCAGAGGGGAATTTGGGATGGAAAAGGTTAAATATACAATAGCTTTCAGGGGAAAGTTCTTGACTTTCCTCTTGCACTTAGAGAAGGTCAGCTCCCCTCCCAGGCAGTCCTGGGTGTGAATCCCTGCTACGACATCCTGCTTCCAGTGTGAGCCTTCGCCAGCCTGGTCGTAGCTGCCCGTGCGTGCTCCACAATGCATCGTACCCCCACGGTGAAGTGCGATGGGTCAAACTGAGCTCCTGCCTCTTGGATCTTGGGCTCCTGCATAATTTTCTCTCTCCTTCGAATCCACAGTCACTCACAGCACGCTTCTCTCCGTTTCTCAGAGTTAAATCATAGAACCATAGAATGTGTTGGGTTGGCAGGGACCTCTAAAGGCCATCTAGTCCAACCCCCTGCAGTGAGCAGGGACATCTTCAACTAGATCAGGTTGCTCAGAGCCTCATCCAGCCTGGCCTGGAATGTCTCCAGGGATGGGGCCTCCACCACCTCTCTGGGCAACCTGGGCCAGTGTCTCACCACCCTCAGTGTAGAGAACTGATCCGTTGTAAATGGGTCTGAGCGGACCTGGGGCCGTGAGCATCCAGGGTGGGATTTCAAATGACTTAGCAGGTATAAATGTTGGGAGATGGAGGGTGGAAGCTTTGTGGAAGCAACTTGCTGCGACGGAGACAGCATCCAGCTCTCCGAAGGCTTTGTGCCCTCTGTCTATGAGGACAACTGTCTCCAACATCACATGTCGCTCCCCCATGCCAAAAAGCTGTGCCAGTACAGCTGTGTCTATAGAAAAAGTGTTTTTCCAGCACCGCATCAGTCCCTTTGTGTATCTTCCCACCTCTTGCTGACAGCTATTCCTGGGAAGGTTTGTATTTAGTCCCAGCCTTACCGAACTGAATGCCTCCTCAGGCTTTGCGCTGGGTTAACTAAACAGGTTTAATTAAAACAGAGTCCCTTTGTGTCTAGACAGGCTGTGAATGCAGGTGGGTTTCGTTGTGTAGCCGGTTAGTGAAGGATCTCCAGCCGGAGCGTTGCCTGGGATGACGCACTGGCCGCATCCCATTTGAGGTGTGCCGTGCGTTACCCCGACGCTGTTGAAAGAGGGCTAATGGGCTTTGTTTCATCTGAAGCTCTGTCATCCTCCTTGTTTCGTTTCCAACAGACTCCAAACTGCTTTTTCAAGGTACTTGCCCAGCTGGAATATCCCTAAATATGCATAAAAGTCCCAAGTCACGTCTTCACAGATTCCCATAGGCGAAGCGCACCAGAATGTTTATGCAGGGGCTGTATAAATTTTTAAACAAAGGTAACAAGCCAAGGAAGAGGTGGTAGATGATGAAATGAAGGTGAGGAAAGGAACAAATTAGATCCCTGATGTGTAGCTGCCCTTTCTCCAGCTTCTGAGACGTCCTCACTGCTAATGAGTTTGATTGCTCCGGCTGTGTCAGCTGAAACACCTTCTGCTGGCTGGTGCCAGCGGGTGTTGTCGCTGTTGATGGTAGCAGTGACTGGGAAGAGACGGGGTTGTTTTCAGACCAGAGGTGTGCACATGTGATTATGCATAGCAGCCTCTGCTGATTTTTCCAAGTCATGAATTTCAAAAAGGGCAATAAAGAGGGTTTTTCAGCGGAGCGGTTGAAAGGCAAAAGGTTTTTTCCAGACGCATTCGCCCTTTGTGCCCCCATCTCGTTGTCACCCCCAAGACAGTGATCGTTCACAACCTGCTTTCATGCCACGACCCCACAGGAGGTCGTTCCAAGCGATGCTCGCCTGCCTTGGACGTGAGGACCGATGTCTGATTCTGTTTCTTTTCCTAAGATGCGGGACAGTTTTATCATCAGCTCGAGTTCCTGTTCATCTCTCTTACCCAGTTCATACCTGGTATGATGGGCATGAGGACAACGTTATAGGGAGGAGTTTTATTCACAATTACGGTGCATTGTGCCTGGCTGTGGCTTGCGATGTTTGCTCTGAGATACAGTCGGGCCATTGCTGTAATTATTCAGAAAACACTTTTGAACGGTATGTTGTTGATCCTACCCTATATTGTAGGTAATGATAGAGAATATCAATAGATCTGTTAATTCAGAAGCTCTTTTCTAAGGAAAGAGGAGGAGATGCGAAGGAAGGTGCCTGGAGCTCAGGGTTCGTGTGAGGTTGCCCGTGTCGGCAGCTTCTCCGGCAGTGGGGTCAGCGCTCCTCAACTTCTGCTTCGCTCGCCCACGTGGAGGCTGGGAAATTCCGGCATCATCGGCTCGTCTCCCTCCAGCTCGCCCCGGCGCTCTTACCCCTTTTGGCATCCCTGGGAGGTTGGTTGCCAACGATGTGTTATTGCATCTGCTGCTTGAGTTCAAAGGAATTGGGTTAATGAGCATAAAACAGCGAGCAGAAAGTCAGCCATCAAATTATATTGGCGCTACCTACTAAATTTCCCACTTCATCCGGCTTTGATCCTTGTGATGCAGGCAGTTAAATACAGCAGCGATAAACATAGAAAAAACTATGGCCACCTTATGAGCTAAATTTAGTCCTTCTCTTTTGTATAATGTGATGTTCAGATGAGGGTAGGAACTGTATGAGCATGAGGAGGTGGGGGAGGAAGGAGACCAAAAATTAGTGGAAAGTCTTTTGTCTTGGGAAACAAAATGAATGTGGGGAGAGGCTGGAATATCCTAAAATCCTGGGGTACTTCAGCGGGGTTGGAAAAGAGTCAGCGGCACGGTGTGTCGGAGGAGCAGCGGCTCGGGAAAGCTGCTGGGAAGGACGGCTACATCAGAAGTAATTGGAATTGACGGCTTCGGCTTTCACGCTGCTGAGCGAGATCCTGAACTGGGGCTGCCACAAGATGCTGCTTTTGTCGGGAGGAGCAGGATGAGGGAAGCGGCACCGGAGCCCCGTTGGGGGACAAATCAGGCTAGAAAAAGGAGCTGCTCTTGACTGCTGCTATTGCAGCGTGCGGGCAACGGCACGGGCCTTTGGAACCGCAGAGGGATGCTCTCTCCATCTGTTGCTGGAATAGACACGCGCGATAGCACGGACCTGACCCACGAATCAGTCACTTGCTTTCAAGGTGTTTAAATATTCATTTTGAAGAGTATCCTCTACCAGGAGCTGGGAGAAAGGCACAAATACAGTTTCAGGCCAGCAGCAGCCTCCGACGAGCTGCCCTGCAGCGTTTCTGCGCGGGCTGTGAGCGATGCTGTGCTGCAAGGTTGGCCCAGGAGGTGTTTAGCGAAGGGTTGCCAAAAATGCTGGGTGCAGAAAAAGCCGGGGAGCCAAGGTGGCTCGGCAGCGGGAGACGCACTGCCCTTGCTGACAGCCTGGCTTTCAGCTGGCTCGCAAAGGGCTTTCGCCAGCACCCCGAAAGCAGCGCCTTAAAGCTGTGCCCTGACAAATTTTAAAAATTTCCTTTTAAAAAGAAACATCTGATGAACTTCTGGTGGGGTGTTTTCATCGTGAGCCGCTGACAGCGTCCACATCCTGTATTTGGTTTTGCTGCGTGTTGTCAGTCGAGCTCGAGAGAGAGTAGGAATTAGAGGTCAAGGTCTGAGCGAAAGGAAGAATTATGATTGAGGACATCTTAATTACCAGGCCCGACTTAATTATTCTTTTTTAGCATCATGAAAAATATGCAGGGAGCTTGTGGAGTCGAGCACATTCTGTAACTGCGTGTGTTGGGAAAATGTATTTTTGCAAAGAAAGGCTGTTCTGTTCTGCCGTGACTCAGGCGTGGTGCTGCAGAGCACAAATAGAAGTGATGCAGCAGAGAGAGGATGTTTCCTCGGTAAGGACGGTGACGGCGGGGGCGTGCTGCAGTTTCATATCCTTGCATGTTAAAGTATAAAATTTTTAGCTTATGCAAACGTTTCACTTCCTCCTCATATGGCAGCAGTAACTTCACTGATCCCAACACCGGAGATGATACTGTCGTGAACTCTTCTGATCTAGTCAACAAGATGCTAGCGTTTACTTGAACGCCATTAATAATCTTAACTGGCGAGGATCGTTATCTGTAAAATGGCATAATATTAGTTACATCTTGTATTTGCAGTGGACCGGTTATCAGAACGTACATATGGGATTTGCTTTTCATATTTTGGATACAATCATCTTTCACAGCCTTGTCTTTCTTCAGCCTCATCTTTCACAGCTCAGCATGGAGACAGAAGCTGGGCTGGGTGAGGAGCTGCTGCCTGCCCTGCCTGCAGCCTGCCTGCAGCCTGCCTGCAGCCTGCCTCTCCTGCCTGCCCTGCCTGCAGCCTGCCTGCAGCCTGCCTGTAGCCTGCCTCTCCTGCCTGCCCTGCCTGCAGCCTGCCTGCAGCCTGCCTG
>VYZM01000581.1:206009-240396 GCA_013398915.1 Dromas ardeola
TGCAGTCTGCCTGCCCTGCCACTCCTGCCTGCAGCCTGCCTGCCCTGCCTGCCCTGCCTGCCTCCATCTCCCCTTTAGCATTAGCATTACCGCATTTGTCCTTCCTGCCTGTCTGCAGGGAGGCGTTGGTATGGCCAGTGCATTCCACTGCAGTCCTTGCTCTGCTCAGTTTAATTTAGATGAGCGTGAATTAAGGTACCCTTAAGTGTAAATACAAATTCAAGCTGTGTCGTGTTTTTTTTTAAAAAAAAAACAAACTCAATATTGTAGAATATTTTAATCAGCTTTATTAGCTCTGCAAACACAGGACTTCACTCCCTGCCAGTTAAAGCTTGGCAAAGAATATTTTTCTCCGGATAGCCCGGTGGGTCGGACGGCTGCCGCCTGCTTCGGGAGCGATCCCCATCGCCCTGGGCCACCCCAGGAGGGGAGCACATCCCCGGCATCTCCCGAGGCCAAGGAAAAGTGATGCCTTGCAAGGATCTCCTTGCCACGCCGCAGCCAGAGCATCTTTTGTTTCAGCCTTTCCAGGAAACGGTTGGAGCAGAGCCAGCGGGGAAGGGCTGGGAAGGGGGACTGCAAGCCCGGGCTGGGAATACAGCTGTGGCCGGGGGCTCCCCCAGCGCAGAGGAGGGGGAAAAGGGGGTCCTTTGTACGCCCGCCACTGGACTTGATTGGGGGTGACAGTCATTTCGGGGCCGGCAAGGTCCCCTGCATGGGGGACGGTTACCATGGCTACAGCAGCAGCATCCCAACCCCTCGCTGTCACACCGCGGCGGTGATTTAATGAGTTCATTACCGAATCTTCAAAAATAATCATAATAATAATATGAAAATGGCTGGGCGGCGGTGGGGCTCGCGAAGCCCCTGGCCAGCGGCGGGGGGGCCGTGGGGCCGCTGCTGCCCCGTTCTCCGTGCAGAAGCCACGCTGGGCTTTGCCGGGGGGGGGGTGGGGAGGGGGGGGGGGAGATAACCCGCCTGCATCCCTGTGGGCTGCAAGGGAGGGCATTTTCTCTTATTTTTAGTGCTTCGGTACAGCGTGCTGGTTAGAAACCCTTAACATGAAAATTACTCAGTGCTCTGAAAACTCCCCCTCATCATATGCAGCTGCGGCGAGTTGATGGAGGCTCTTCAGACCGTACAGAAATGGGGAAAAAGCCCCAAAAAAGCCTATTTCTCACAAGTACTGGGAATTTGGTTGTTTCTTTCGCAGTGTGTGATTTAACAACAAAAGTCGTCTTTCTTCTCGAACTCCAGCCAAGCTCTAGCTGTGGCTGTAAGTCTGTGCAGCCCCGTATGATATGATATGTAGAGAGTAATTTTCCATACTGAGCCTTACCATGGGGTTAAAGTGTCCTTTCCAATTATTGTAATATTTCTCTCCCTTCTCCTCCTGTAATATTTTCTCTCCCTTACCAGCCAGAGCTAGAACAGGGGAGACAAATCTATTTCTGCACCTGTAAAGGTTAAATTTTTATAGATAACTAAATGTTTTAACACACAGAGACAATAACACTATCTTGTTAAAAATAAGCAAACTCCTCCGCCTTAGTTATGCGGCAATTACAGAAAAAACACAACTACTGGAGCACTCAGCTGCAATTTAAAAGTAAAATTAAAATTTGGTTCTGTTTGTCTGGTTTGACAAGATTTATTGAAATCTTTCATTATGCGGCAGGTTCAAGAAAACCTCTCTCCAAAGTACACATACAATTTAGAAAATGAAAGCCTGAAACAGTTTATTATTAGAAGGTGGGTTGGATTCTGTAGGGCTCCTACAAGAACATATATCATCTTGCGCATTTTAGGTAGTTCTTGTTGATGCTATTAAACTCCTGGCACACAAACCTATTATTAAAACAGCGATTTAGGCTAAGACAGGATAAATACTTTGAAGTCTGTTTAATGGACTTCTTTGACTTTGGAATTCAATCTCAGCCTAAGACTAAAAAGAATTTAATTCACCAGTTTTCCCAGCTTCTGGAACAGCGGGGAGCGTGAGGAGCGGGTCCCCGCGGGGTCGTCCCCTCCCCGCGGCCCTGCAGAGTCACCGCATCCCGCAGCGGCGGGACCAGCAGGTTGCAGTATAAGAGTATTTCTCTTTTTGGCTTCTATTCTAAGCTTCGAAGTGGAAATGTTTTACTTCCTGCGTGGCTTCCGTTGCATCTCGCTCTGTGTAATGTTCTCGCTGTGGAAATGCAGAGTATTCCCTGCCTCGCCTCCTATTACATCTTCATGGAAGGTCTCAAGAAATAAATGTGAGCTCTGCGTCCACATTTGCATTCAGCTAATTTCAGGGGAAATTGCTGCTCAGATGTAAATTGAAATCTTATTTTTATACAGTCCATATTACTTTTCTATTGTCCTGTCATTTTTTTTTCCTGCTGTTCATGTTACCATGCCTGTCTGCATTATTTTCACATCTGACGACAGATACGCCCATGCTTTTCAGACCTGACGAAATACTATGTTTTTCCTCATTGATTTTCTCTGTCCTGCAATTCATGTGGCGTGTTTGATTTGACCTGCGAGTAAAACTACGTGCCGAGATGAAAGCAGGTGGCGTGTTTGTCAGAAGAGCAGCGTTGCACCTACAGGTGCCTCATCATTCCTCTCTGAAACACTTACAGGTGCAAGTCTGAGCACGTCACGTGCCGGTGTGGTGAGAGACAGTACAGGTAGTGCTGGTCGGACTGGGCTGCCTAAAGAAATAGCCCCAGTAGCCTTTCAGATAGTCCAGTGCCAGGGTGCATCTCTTGGTGGAACACGCTTCCCCCGCAAACTTGCCTGTGCTGTCGGAGGTTATGCCAAATTCTCTTTTTCTCATTTTTTTCCTCCTCTTTTGGACAGTGCTCAAGTTGTCCCCCAGCGCTGTCAGCTCATTGTTTTGCCCCGGTTTGAATTTTATTTTTATTTCAGAAAGGCTTTTGGTCGGGCTGCGCCCGTGTGCTCCAGCTGGTTTGGAGCATCCTCCTGGCGTGGCAGGGGGTTTCTCTGCCCCCCACCTCTGCCCCAGCACCCCGGGACCTTCCCAAGACACCCAGCGTGGGCTGAGCCATAGGGGCTGATCCTGAGCAACACCAGGACTCACCCCATCGTGTTTCAGAGCAAAGCGACCCCTTTGAGTCAACCCCCAAAATGCAGGTTTTGAGAGATCAGTGGCCAAAATCTGTCTGGTTGTCTGCCAGGGGCTGTTTTGAGTAGAGTTAGAGATTAAGAACACACAGTAGATTATTTTGCTTTGGGGATTTAGGCATTTACTTAGCAATATCTTGCATGAATATGTAAAAAAGACCGAAGGTCCATTTGTTGATGCAAACCAAAGGTCAGCTGGTCAAAACAGGGTCCTGAACTTCCCAGAGGAAGTCTGCTCGCACGCTCCCCCCTTCCCCAAAATACTACAGCTAATATCAGCCAGACAGGCAAGAAAAGACTGAAATTTATTTCGTATCATTGTTTTTCAATTTCTGCTGGAAAGAAAAATAGCCCGTTTCGTGTGTACACAAAAGCACCCGCAGGGTCCCCCCGTTGAGTTTGATTTGGCAGCGTTGGCTTTGCCACGTGGCACGGATGGAGGTCTGATGTTTTCTTTTCCTCATCCCTTGTGAAACGGAAACCCACGTGGACCATCACTGACACCCTCAGGGTAATCCCACAGGGAGCTGCGGCCGCCGTGGTCGACACTGATAGAACCACCTTGTCTCTTGGAGTTCGAGCTGTTTGTTTGAACTGAGGCATAATACGGCATACAGGTCCTCTGCATTAATATAAATATTAATTGTCAGCATCAAACAAAAAGACGGGATAACATAGAGTCCGCTTTAATAATCCTCCAGCATTAGGAAAGGCATGTGGAGGAAATGGGTTCTTCTCTCCAGTATCTTCACACATTCTTAGGTAACTAAGGGGTGTCTTCGGGGTAATATAAATTGCAATAGAGCAAGACTTGCAGGTGGAGCCATGAGCTTGGCGAGCTGTTCCTGACGGCGCGTTCAGTGCAGCTTTTGTGGTACAGAAGCTTCCCAGCAAATTAGGAGTGAAAAGAAAAAATAAACCATCTGGCCATGGATGGCGTGAGGTCTGGGGGCTTTTGATTCCTGTCGCTGCTGCTCTTTTCAAACAACCATTAATGCTCTGATGTTAGACTTGTAGTGTTTCCACTGTGAGCTATTCCTTCAGCATCCTGACCCCGAAAATAGAAATGTGTTGGGGACTCTTGGGAAAGGGCTGGGTTGGAAAAGCGTTTGCTGTAAGCTTGGCTGTGAAGACACATGGTGGAAAAGCCTCTCCAGACTCCTTGGGCTCCAGAGCTACAACTGGGGACTCCTGGGCTGCTTCAGGACTCAGCTTTCTCAATTTCAATGTTCAGCTAAATTCTTTTCGTTGGAGTTACCGACTTCTTAACCAGATTTCTTCTACGTATAAAAATCAGAAGAAAATGCGAGGTGGCCTCGTAGCCAGCAAAGCTGTGCATCGGCAGCAGGAGGGCGCAGCTCAGTCCCCCTCCCCATCGCAGGGTCCAGGCACAGAGACGTTGTGGCTGCCCCGTCATGGGATTTGTTTCATAGCTGGCTTTTGGGTGGTATCTGCACAGAATCCCAGGCTGGCCGGGGTTGGCAGGGACCTCTGGAGATCATCCCGTCCAACCCCCACCAGAGCAGGGTCACCCAGAGCAGGTGGCACAGGAACGCGTCCAGGGGGGTTTGAATGTCTCCAGGGACGGAGACTCCACCACCTCTCTGGGCAGCCTGTGCCAGGGCTCTGCCACCCCCAAAGGAAAGAAGTTCCTCCTTGTGTTTAGGTGGAACTTCCTATGTTCCAGCAGGGAAAGTCTGCTCCCATTCTGCATTGAGAAGAGCCACGCTGAGATGGCGAAGACTGCTGGAGGTCCTGCCCCTGGTTATGGTGCCCTGCCGTTGGGTTCAAGCATGCTGCTGGTGTCTCGTGGCACAGGGTGACGTTCAGATTTGGGTATTGAGGAACAGCGAGGTGATTCAGAGAGTGCAGGCACCAAGGTCACGGACTGGGAAACAAAAACTTCCCTCTTTCGAGCAAAGCACTTTCAGTTTAGTTGGCCTCGGTGAACGTTCTCTGCTGAAGCTTTTGCTCCTTCAAAAGCTAAAGCACAGATAATGCCCTTAGAAACCAGCGTAATGCTTCCTGACTCATCCCAAGGATGATTTTCCTGGAAACTCTAAACCTCCTTGAGTCAGGGCTTGTGAAGTCGAGAGGGAATCTCTGGGGGCTCTCTGGAGGCAATCCTGAAGTGCTCTCCAGGATCGCAGAAGGATATTAAGTAGAACTTGTGCCCCATCTCCTTGAAACATTGTGCTACGCACAAGGATAAAACCAGAGTGACACTGCCAACAAAACTGGGGGAAGTTAAACGCAGTATCCAGTCTGGTACCTTTAGAGAGAGAGGATTCCATGAAGGTGCGTGATTTGGGAAGTTCCTGATAATCTTCTTCAAAGAGAAACAGTGACACGTCATTTAGAGCTGTGATCTCTCCAACTGGCAATCCACCTTCATAGCATTATGCTCCTGCAACTTAAGGAGGCAAAAAAAGGTCTGACAATATGACCAAGGAAATTCTGTGTATTTATGAGAGGGAGGATTTCTAGAGCAGGGCATTTACTCAACAGCAATGAGACATCACTTCGAGTGGTGGTACTCGCTTCTGCTGTCCATAGTTTAGTGTAGAAAATGACATGCTGGAAATGTTTTCACAAAAGAGCTACAAAACTGATTTAAAATGCAGAAAAACAGACTACAGTTGGCTCTTGATAAGGTCAATCTATCAGTTTGTAGAAGATTAGTTTCAGAGTTGGGTTGATTGTTATCTATGAATACTAGACAAAAACATTTCTCTCCATGTATGTAATATTTGGCGCAATTTCTTTAGGGCCGTTGACACAAAGTCTTGAAATCAGAGGAACAGCCTTGGTCGTGTCTGAAATGCGACATTCTTGTTTCATTTCTCAGTCTTCCAGGCTCAAAACCACCCAGTATCACAGTCTGACCCAGGCGCTGGAGGCGCAGAGGGGACAGGGGATGCCGGCCAGTTCTGGAGTGGTGATAGTCTTGGGGCTGGACCTCAGGGCAAAGCTTCAGAAGGATCTTTCCAAGTCGTTCAGGTCAGATCTACCTACCAGTGTGTTGGGAGATGGTGACAAAGGAAAGGTCTTTGAAGTTTTCAGGAGGTGGTCTGACTCTGGAACAGAAGACCAAGGAGAGGCTGGGCACTAGGAAGCCTCCAAGGTCCCAGGAGACCACCGCTGTCAGACCTCCAGCAATATGCATATTTGTCGTGTTGGTGGCTCCCTGGCTCTCTGTCCTGATAATCTGCCGGGACAACCTTGGCAATCGGTGCTCTCCTTTCAGCTGAAGAGCCTGCATTTGACAGCAATTAACTGCTGTGGTTTCCAGAGCTACTGAGCATTTCCAAGGGGCTCAGGAGAAGCCATCTTCTTCCACTTGCTCCCCCACCAGCTCTCTGCAAAGACCTTGGCATGAAGGTATAAAACCAGCAGAAAAGACCTCCCACCTGGCCAGTGCCACACAGAAGTGAGAATGTTTTTCAAGAAATCAGTTGGAAACATGGAATTTCCTCCAAAATATCACATGACCAACACCCTTGACAGAGGTCTAGGAAAGATTTCTTCATCTGAATTTGGCCTGGAGTCCAAATTTGGCCCTATCACTTCTCTGATGATCTGCAGTCTTGATGGGAAGGAATATTGTAGGGGAAAAAATGGCAAGCCTAGGCAGGGTGAGCAAAGCAGTGCTGGTGTTACTCACAGGGGTGCTGGAGTCACCAACAATGAGGTTTTTATGCTGTGCACGAAGAGGAGCCCTGGCCCAGAGGATGACAATAAACTGCTGGTGCTCATTGCCAGGGAACAGCACAGCTCCTGCGAAAAGAGAATTTGCCAGCATCCAGGTACCAAAAATCCTCGCTTCTCCTTAAACTCTAATATCCGTATTTTCAATTATTTGTCTTATTAATCTGCTTTTTAGCAAATCGTTAGCTTTCAAAAGGCCTGTGCAGCATTGGCGCTCTGTCTCAAGTGCCGTTTGTCACTTGGTCAGGGCTGGCAGGAGCCCCGGGCACACAACCAGTGCGTGGTGAGGACTTGGCCGCAAAGCTCGGACGCAAGGTCCTGCACTTGGCAGGGCCGGGTGGGATGGGGTCAGGAGGTGGCCTTGGCCTGGAGGAACGAGAAGAGCACTATCTGCCTGGGGTAAAACCCAGCAAAACTGCGTTACAAAACAGCCCTCTGGTTTGTTTTTAAAAATGGAGCTGGTGGAGAAGAGCTGTCGGTGGAGAAGAGCTGTCGGTGGAGAAGAGCTGTCAGCGCAGAGGCAGGAGTGTAGGGTGGAACAGGAGATTGATGGAGCTTCAGGTCATCTTTGGAGGACAGGGAGAAAATCAGCCTTTGTTTTTTCTCTGGCACTGTGTGAGTGGTTTCGAGTGAGCTGAGCATGACCAGAGGGCGAGTTGCTCCATGCTGGTTGACCAACACTCATCAGAATGGCCGGGGTGGAGAATGGGGGGTGGTAGCCCCATGGTGTGCCTGGCTCGTGCCCCGTCGCTCCTCTCCCTGTCCACCCTCACTCGCCTGCCTTTTTGCTATCCACCGCTCCTTTCATAGAATCATAGAATCATAGGGTCGGAAGGGACCTCCGGAGATCATCTAGTCCAACCCCCTGCCAGAGCAGGGTCACCCAGGGCAGGTGGCACAGGAACGCGTCCAGGCGGGTTTTGAATGTCTCCAGAGATGGAGACTCCACCACCTCTCTGGGCAGCCTGTGCCAGGGCTCTGCCACCCTCACAGGAAAGAAGTTCCTCCTCATGTTGAGATGGAACTTCCTACACTCAAGTTTGTACCCATTACCTCTTGTCCTGTTGCCGGGCACCATTGAAAAGAGCCTGGCCCCATCCTCCTGACACCCACCCTTTAGGTATTTGTAAGCATTAATAAGGTCACCCCTCAGTTGTCTTTTTTCCAGACTAAACAGACCCAATTCCCTCAGTCTTTCCTCATAATAGAGGTGTTCCAGTCCCCTAATCATCTCGGTAGCCCTTTGCTGTCCCCTCTCCAGCAGTTCCCTGTCCTTCTTGAGCTGGGGAGCCCAGAACTGGCCCCAGTGCTCCAGCTGTGGCCTCCCCAGGGCAGAGCAGAGGGGGAGGATGACCTCCCTCCACCTGCTGGCCACACTCTTCTTGATGCCCCGGAGGAGACCACTGGCCTTCTTGGCCACAAGGGCCCATCGCTGGCTCATGGTCACCCCGTTGTCCCCCAGGACTCCCAGGTCTCTTTCCACAGAGCTGCTCTCCAGCAGGTCAACCCCAACCTGTCCTGGTGCGGGGGGTTGTTCCTCCCCGGGTGCAGCACCCGACACTTGCCCTTGTTGAATTTCATAAGGTTTCTCTCTGCCCAACTCTCCAGCCTGTGCAGGTCTCTCTGTATGGCGGCACAGCCTTCTGGTGTTCCTTTCTCATGCTAAGAACCACATGTGCTCTTTTTCTTAAAAAAACCCACATCTTTACGTGAGCGTGGTGCTGTCACCTTGATGGGTGTGAAAACAGACTGACCTGAGGAGTGTCAGAGCTGTGCAGAGGCGCTGGCTTGGCTTTGTGCCTGCTTTCATTTTGACTTCTTAAAGAAGCTACTGCAGCTAAACCGAGCTGCTGTGAAACCACATAGCCGGCTGGGCTTTATCGCTTTTCAGAACAGATTTTGGTTATGAGCGTAGCTGGCGCTGGGGTTAAGAAGCTCCGGCAGCTGGCGAAGGCAGCGGCGCCTGCCCTCCCTCCCCACAGCAGCTCTCCAGCCAAGGCTTTTGTCACCCCGGGAAGGTTGATTTGGCTTTGGATGAGTTTTCCAGTAATTCAGGAGGAAAGAAGTGGAGCAGTCAAATATCGCTGCCGCCTGGGAAGCCACGGGACGCATCCTTGGGAGCACCAGCAAGGAGGAGGGTGGCAGCATCCCTTCTGCTGTCTCGGGGGTGGCTTTGTGGTGAGCAGCCGTGGCTGGGTGAAGCTATCCCAGACCCGAGTGCGAAGCGTCCCCTTAATTCTGTGGGGTTTCTTGCAAAGCCGATGGGTAGAAATTGTACAAATTGACAGGGAGGAAGCGCTGTGCCTTCTCTTTCTGTAGCCAGAGGCGGCATTGGCCATCAATCACCATTGCCACAGCAACTTATTCCTCGGCATTTTATCAGCAAGAAGCCCATTTATGACTTGAAAATGCTTATTCCCAAAATCTGTTTACACTTAAGATTATATAAGGAGGCACACGCTGTATTGCCTTCACATTATCGAGACCCAATGACTCATTAAATTTAACCAGAGCAAGTGCTGAACCGGCACGTGCTTTGTTAAAGCCGTCTTAATTTCCAACGTGCTGGTTCCCACTGTGGTTTATGCCCCCAGTTTTCAAATCTAGGCACCCAAGCCTTAGTTTAATTTCTCCTGGCCAGTGGCACAAGGGCAGATGGGGTGGAAGAGTCTATTTTGGGTGTTTAAAAGCCATCCTTGACCTAAAAAAATTGGAAGTTTGTTGGAAGATGTTTTTTCTGGACTCTTGATTTACCAAAGGCATTTTGGCCCAGGTGATTAGCTTTAACCTTCAGAGTATAATCTGCTTATTTTGAGCATTTTCTATTTTTCCAAAGTAAAAACAGAAAGGTTAAAAGAATTGGAAAAGATGGGATTTCAGCTGTATTTATTCCAGTCTGAGTTCAGTTTGTAAATATAACTCGAAAACTGCCAACACTTGTTAATTGTTCTTGTTATTACTTCGTGAGCTGACAGTGATTTTACTAAATCAACTTGTTGATTTTGTAATCAAACTAATCACAGCACTTCAAAATTCTTTTAATTTAAAGTCACTTTAGGTGCTGTGGAGTTAAGGCATCTTGCTTATTGTCAGAGGGGCTTTCTACTTGGAATTTAAAAAAAGTCATTTTGATTTTGGTTTAGTAAAACAGTAGGAAACCGGCAGTAATTCTCTGTGGCAAATTGGATGCGTTATTCTGGATTTTGAGAACAATTGAAATGGAAGGTATTGACTAGGCATAGGTTTAATTTAGGTTCTAATGATCATTTTTGTATAAGTAGTCTTTAAATCCCTCCTACAAAGCAATCAACACTCCGGAGGTAAAATTCCGCCCCTAGGAATTGAGGAGGAGGTGGCTTTAAATAGCACAGCACCCACTGCTCCCTTTGTCTGTGTCCTTGTGCAACCAGGCAGCTCATCCTCTTTGTTTCTCATCTCCTTTGCATCCTGCAGATGAGGAGAAGAGATAAAGGCATGAAGTAAAGGCAGGAGTCTCCACCGCAGCGATCAGCCCCCAGGCTAGAGTTTCACAGGCAGGAGATGCCCATGATCCCATCTTCCTTCAGTCCTCCTGGAGCTGAAGGCTCTGCCCTCGGGTTTGAAACCGGTTGGGTGTCCCTCTTCACCAAGAGCCGTGGCCGTACCCTGCCCCTGCCTCCTTCGGTGATGTTCTTGGTTCAGGAGATGCTCAGGGCATCGGGGATGAGCACCGGCGCATCCCTGCCCCTGGAGAGCAACGTTCTGGCTCCCTCCTCACAATAAATCCGTCAACAATTTCCATTTTCCCAATTTGCTCTTTATTTTGTGGCAGGTCCGGGGATAGGGGAGGTGTGCTCCCCTTGGCAGCTGGCTGTGTCTCCATCCCATGGTGTGGGGGTCTTCCTTCTAAAGCTTCTCTGTCCCATCCAGCGTCTGTGGAGCTTGCAGGCTGTCGATGTCTAGCAGTCCTGTGTCTGGAAGCCTCTAAGAAAATCTTAAATCTGGATTAGGATCAACATCTCCTTGGCCTTAAAGGTCGTGACGTGGCAGCTAGTAGACAGCATCGGCTTTTCACAGGTTGTCTTCTGATGCTCCTGGCCAGGGCTGGCCAGAGCAGTTCAGGGGTGGCTGGCCCCGTGCAGCCTCCCCCAGCCGTCAGCTGGAACAGGATTTGCTTCCTGCCTAGTCCCGAAATCACATCTCATTTTCAACTTGACCCCACTTGGGATGGGGGCTTGGAGCAGCGATGCCCTCCAGCCTGAATTATTCCGCGAGTTTGTGTTTCGGGGACCCGCGCCGGCAGAGCAGGCACTGTGGGACTGAGCTGGGGACCACTGGGAGCAGCCCTGGCTGGAGCATCTCCTCAGCCGGAGGCTGGGAGCACAGGGAGGGGGGTAACATTCCACCTCGGGTGACTGGCTCCGTCTCGTGATAACAGCTCTTCTGGGCAGCTGAGCAGTATTGATGGGCTGCGGGAACCGCTTATCCTCCAGAGCTGGAAAAATAACCTATAGCCAGTGAATGAAAAATGCATGAAAAAAGCTGGAGAGCCATCTCGGGCTTTCTCGCTGCCCCGAGAGAGCGGGGAGCACAGACAGATGCCAGCAGGATCATGCTCTTGAGGGTTTCAGATGCGTCACAAGTCCTGGGTCACCATAGGGTTTTTCCTTCCCGCTCTGACCTTTGCATATAGAAGCCAAAGTGGAATTTTTTGGAAAATCCCTCTCGAAGCTGTCATTCTGCTCAGGGCCAAACTGCAGCCTTTTGGCTTTTCCTTGTCAAATAAACGTGGAAAGGAAAAAAAGAAAAAAAAAAACACAGATTGAGATATAGTCAGACGCGGTAGCAGGTGTTGATATCACACATCTGTAGCGCTCCTCCTGTAAAGAGACAGACCCAAGTAGTGCAACACTTGGGAGACGCGAGCCGGCTGCCTCCGGGGTCCGTGGCCGCATGAGTCTGGGTTTGGGTTGCGGTTTCCTCTGCCGAAGAGGATGCAGAGCAGCCGGGTGCCGGCGGGGAGGTGACACTGCCCTGCAGTCTGACCAGCTGCCCCCCGGGTAAAGGAGCCCCCGGGGGGCTCCAGTTCTCCTCTCAAACCCAACTGGGAGCGCTGGGCAGGTTGGGGGTTTTGCAACGGGCCAAGAGAGAGCATAGAAAGATTGTTCTCGCTGTAATAGGAAGAGCACATGGATGCTTTCAGCAGTGGAAATAGTGGCTAATAGGCCAACACAAACTAATTGCATCCTTGCTGTACTGCTGAGATTCTCTTAAACGACTGGGAACTCAAGTGGAACTTGTGGTCCATATGAAACCAAGCACTGTGCGACAGCTTCGGGTGCTCTCCTGTCCCGGGCTGCAGATTAGAGACAGCAGTTAGCGCCGTTCCACAGTAATACCCTGTCTGCTTCAGGATTTTTTCATTTTCAGAAAGCAACTGGCTTCTTTTGAATTTAGAGTGTATGCAAAGGGGTTTTTTTTTGTTTGTTCGTGGCTTTGAACGAATGATGTTTTCTAGTCCTGCCTTCTGTTGGTGTATATTTTTACGGAGGGCTGGGAGAAAGCTGTGTGCCTGGCTGTCACACTTGTCTTTGGGGAGTAGAAAGGGTGTAAGTTAAGCAGTAAGTTAACTTCTCTTTCCTCTGATCATTTCTTTATATGTCTTGTATCTTTTATCAGGCAGGCAAGCGGCTAGCGTGCCTGTATCTGAGGAGCTTGCAGAAGGGGCTTTGGCAGGGTGGGAAGAGGAGCCCTGCCTCTCCTGCTGCCCAGCCCAATTCCATCCAGAATGCCTTGGAAATATAATACCCCTCTTAAATGCGCTTCGTTACGCTGTTGTTAACAGCTGCTCTAACTAGCGTTGGACTGCTGGGCTCCTGCTCCAGCCTGCTCTGGAGGATGGTTTGTAAGTCACCGGCCATGCTGTTGCGGGTTGACTTTCCATGTCAGGCTGTTAATCATCTCCTGTTACGCTTGCTCCTTTATCTCAAGTAGACGTTATCTGCGGAGCAGATCTCGAGTGTTTAGGGTTCAGTTATACACTTTGTCCGTGTAAGGGAAAAGGTGATAATTAGCCAGTGGTTACCCAAGGAGCAGAGCAAAATCCGCAGGGTGAGTCTTTGCTTCCTCTAGCTTCACACCTCGGTTTTCAAACGCTTAATCCGAATAATTGTAAGCGTTTGGATGTATGACTTGTCCGCTTGGCACAAGAATATTGAAGTACCTGTTACTTCGATTGGTTTTGATTGATTTGGTGTCACAGGGCGTTGTGCTTATCGTGTGAGTTCGTACAGCCCCTGCTTGGGTTTGGTAGAAGTGCCTTGCAAACCGAGGCGCTGGGCTGCGCTGGGTTTGCATCCAGCCTGTGTGCGCAGTGAAGATTCCCTTTAGAAAGTTAAAAATCAGAACTTGGTTTAAATTTATGTAACAAATCAAAAAAATGCAGCTTTGAAAGCTGTAATAATGCTCCTGGGCTGCCGCGTGCTGGCTGCAGCCTCGCTCGACGGGAACCAGACCGTTCCTGGGTGCCGCTCTCTGGGCTCCCGAGGCTTCGGTCCTGCTCCTGTGTCGCTGTGTCCTCCCCGAGGACCGAACCTGGCCTCTCATCCTGCCACCAGCGCAGCCGGGTCCCGGCATCAGAGAGCTCAGACATCATGGAGGATGTGACAAATCATTGCAAAAGTTTTCTTTTGGAGTATAGAACTGCAGATTAATAAGCTTTAATTGTGCTGACTTTTTGCTGGCAGCAGCTCAGTTCCTTGTGGGAGGGACAGAGAGAGCAAAAGAGTAAGAAGCCGCTCCAATTAGTGACCTAAGTGTTTACACTGGCTAAGGAGCACTTAATTACCTGTCAGCAGCTTGCTTTCTCCTGGTCACAAGCGTTTACACACGGAGCCAGTAATTCCAGCTGTTTCCCTCTTGTGCTGCAGGAATTCAGAGATAATTATGGGCAGCGATTTAAAGGTAGCTGGCTCGTCCCTGAATATAAGTGTCATGTGAAGGTGCACGCACCCAGGAGAGTCGAGTGAGTATCATCACCGTTGGGAAATGCTGGTCTGAAAAGAGTCTGTATCTCCTTTCAGCATCAGGAGTGGGCCGTGCTAATCGTGTGCCACAAGCTTGACCTCCCTGTGTCTGAGCGGGGCTGCCGAGGCGGTAGCACACGAGTAGATTTATAAGCTGCCGGGTGATTCTCAGGTAGGTTTTGTGCAGAGCGGCTCGCTAAGCAGCCCGCCCTGGCTGTCATGCGATGCCGCGCTGAACTTGGCAGCGGCCGCTTTGCTCTGACCTCTGTTTCTCAGACCGAGAATAAGCCTGTTGGCTCTCCGTGTCCGGGGCAGGATTTTAGCCCCGAGAAACTTGCATGACTTAAGAAGGGCTTTCATTGATCTCAAGGTCAGGCAGACTCTTCTAATCAGCTAACTTAATCGCTTGCCCTGCACAAGCTCTGGAAGTTGATCCAGCGAGACAGAAGATCACTTAATGCCCAACTCTTGGCGTAATGTGGACGTCGGTCAGCGCATCGCCTCGATAAGAGCAGGAGCTGCGCCAGGCCGGACCAGGAGGGCGTTAGCACCTTCCTCCCAAGGGGTCCCACCTACGTGTGCTCCTCTTCGTCTCTGGCTCCTCACGTTGGGTTTCTAGATTTGTGTACAACACGGTTCCAAGCTCTGTGGTCGGGTGACCACGTGCTCGTGGATGAAGAGATCTGATGCCGTATCATTCTGCCGTGATCTCCTTATTTCTAGCCGTTGTGTTAAAGGATGCCCTGGATGTTGTCACCTGTTTTTTCTCCGTTAGCATGTTCTAGCTGTTGGAGCTAGAAAAGAGAAGCTCTGGGGCCGCGAAAGGGAAGAAGACCAGCTCACCCAACTGCGGACAGGAAAGGAGAATCATGAGACTGAGAACAGCTCTGTTTCGCAAAGAGATTGTTTTTATCTTATTTACTGAAACCCCTCATCAGCCTCCTCTGTCGCTGCAAACAAAAATGGATGTTGCAAAAGACCAAGATCCTCAGATGCAGCTTTTAAATTAGATTGAAGAATATTCCTTGTTTGTGATGTTAGCGGGAAGTCCTTGAAAGTGTTAGGATGAGCGTAAGACGCTCCTCTTGCCAGTTTTGTCTTGAGATGAGGCATTAATTTGCCATTTTGGCAGCGCTGCCATCGCTCCACAGCTCGCTGACGGGCGGGCAGACCCTGCAAGGCTGGAGGAACGATTCCCTTCCCAGAGGTTATTTCACAGTGGTGGCATCTTATCTTGTCAGTGCAATGGCTCTTCGGAAACCATATAGGAAGCCTCTTGAAATGATGCGATAGCCTTGGAACAAAGAGTTAATCTATTACTAGTGGAAGCATTTGCTTTGCAACTCATTTTTCCCCATTCGCAGCTCATTTTTTCAATTTATCGCAGAGAGCAATGCGAAAGATTTAACTCTGGTAAGCCCAGAGGAGGGTGGAAGCTGATTAGAAACTGGGGTGGGGGAAAGGTATTTTGCTCAGCTGGAATGAGTGCAGCAAAATAAATTACAGCTGAATGCTCGAGCTGTAGATATGTGATTTGTTAATGGCTTTAGCTTTGCAGGCATTTGGTTGATGTAGCAAATTTCTCAGTGCCATGTGTAAATCTCCTGATTTCTCCCAGCGCGGACCCTGAAATATAGAGGTGTAAAATATTGAAGATTCTGCCTATTAAAAGATGGATATGCTAATGGGAAGTCTACCACCGCTTGGTACCTCCAAATAACATTCGCCATGGCTTGGGGATTGTAGTTATTCATCCTTGCCATGGCCCTGTGATGTGATTGGTATCCCTGTGAGACTGGGAACCTAGGGCTGTATGACGCCATGGCTTATTCTTAGGATATGTTTGCCAAACTTGCCGGTATTTGGAGAAATTTCTGTAGGAGCCGAAGACCCTGCGGGTCACCAGGTCCCTTTTCCTGCCGTGGCGGTGGTGCCTGGCAGAGTCCCGGGGTGGGTGTTTGGGATGAATCCGAAGGCAGGGAGGGTCCCGAGGGGTTTGGTGTAAATGGGGACGTTGTTGGAGCGGCTGCAGTGATGCCGCCGGGAATTACAGCCTTTGGCGTTGGTTCCAATCTCCACGAAGCAGCAGGTCGGGGGTGGGAAGGAAAAAGGCTCATCCACAGAAATAGCATCGAAGGAAAAACTGTACCCTCTGCTGCGAGGAAAGATAGGAAGAAGGATCGATTCTTTTGCAGCCGAGAATGCAAACTGTGACAGACAGTAATTAAAAGTGTTTTCCTCTGCCTGGTAACGTGCCTGCGCTCTCGAGCTCGCAGCCTGAGCCTCGGGAACAGACCCCTGTTTATGCCAGGGGGCCGGGGGGCAGCGACAGCCTGGCTGGGGGGTCACCAGCAGTCCCAGCCCTCGGCCGTCCCTCCCTGACCCATCCCTCCCACCGGCCCTGGCCTGGCCTGGCCCAAAGCTGGGTGATGGACGTGGTGATCTGAAAGGTCCCTTCCCACCTAGGGGGTTCCATGATTCTCTGTGCTCCGGAGAGCATCTGAAAACCGGGGGAACAGGGCAGGGCTGCGGATACAGACTGTGATTTCCTTCCGCGGCGAGCTCAGCCTGCCCCGCTGAGCCAGAAGCTGAATTTCGGGCAGGAGGGATTTGCTGCCTTCCCAGGTCGGGTAGCTGAGGATAAACATTCGAATAAACATCCACCTCGTGTTTCCATAGGTGTTGTCCTCCAGCGGAGTCACGTAACGCCCTGAAATGAAAATTATATGTTGTTGCGATGAAAATGCAAATGCTGAATCTAGTGGGAATCGGCCTGGCAATGTGCATTTCCCCTCCAAACATTTAATTTCTATAAGCAAAAATCTTTTTGTTTATGCACCTGTTTTTCAGGCTGGCTTTGCCACAAGGAAGAGCATTTTTCACATGATCCAACACAGTTATTTCAGCTATTTCTGCAAATCCCAACTCCTTGCTGAATAAGTTAGGCAAAGGAAAAGCAGAAATAGGTCAGGTATTTAAATACGACGTAGTTGTCTCTCTTCACAGCAAGTTGCCTTTTTTCCTGCCTGTGTGAATTGTGCTAATGTATCAGAGAATAAAGAGGAGAGAACAAAGGGAAGCAGAAGTGCCAGCATTCTTATTCTGGGATTGCAGCTTCAGAGCCCTTTACTTTGCAGAAGTGATACCGAGACCACTCTGGAACATCTCAGCAAATGCTCCCGAAATAATGAAAACCGAATTGGCTGCCCAAGCTCTCGGAATACACAAGACCCACTTGAAATCCTGCCCGTCATTTTGCTATCGCATAAAAAGATTGATTTCCCGGTGTAGCCGAAGTCCCGGTTCTAAGAAGCATCCTTCATGCCTTGCGGGGCATCAGGAATCCGTAATATTAAAGAAATACAGTGAAAGTTTGGTGCTCTTGGGAATCGTCGGGCTTGAAATGTAAAGAAAAGGGCTGCCTTTAGTTATTAGTCATAGGGTGAGATTTTTTCGGCTGGGTTCTTTGTTCCGGGGAGTGCCTGTGGCTGATCCCAAGCTCCTGGCAGGTCGGCTGTCACATTGGTTTAGGCTAATCTGACTGCTCCTGGTCCTTGGAGAGGACATTAGGAATCCAGAATTAAATTCCTCTTTTTAAATACCTGGGTGCTGCTGTGCGCCACTGGAAGGACTTTGTTTCGTGACTTTTAAGTTTTGTGATGGAAGGAAAAAATCTTTCTTACAAAATCCGCCTTTCTTCTCCCCGTCTTCAAATCTGATTCACCCCGATGCTTTCGACCGGAACAGTAATGACTTTCATCATGTCTGAAACTTGATTAGCCCCAAAATGTTTCATGGGGATGCTGTAATGCTGATACAGGGGTGATGTCAGTACTGGTTCTGGCTGGGCTTTTCCGCATTCACAATTTTATGCAACGGAGTTTTTGAGGCAGTAGAAGCAGGTTTTCCCTACGTTATGGGAATGGAGGCTGCTCACAACCCTGCACAGTCCGACCATCCTCTTTCCTCCTTCCTGACGCATCTGAAATCCCCCACTTCCTCCCTAATTTGTCCACCTCATGATTGCCTGCTGTGGTGTCTTCTCTTTCTGTAATCCAAACTCCCCATCTTTTGGCATCCTGTGCTGGGAAACAGAGGCCAGATTTTTCTCAAGACTTCAAAAAAAAAAATAGCATTGCTGGGGAAGTTTGGTGTAGACGAAGTGTGTCGGACCCCAATGTCCTGAGAACAGTTGTAAACCTGTTCAAGCATCATCCCTAAAGTACCATCCGCCACTGGGACTCCGCCGATGGGATGTTGGCAGCCGAAACCAAATGCACCAAGTCACTCCGTGCTCTGTTCCTGAGACCCCCAACCTCTTCTCGGTGGATTTTTTCAGTAGGACCAACCTTGGTACGATCTGTTCCTAAGCTTCCCTCTGACCTTCTGACCATCCCTCGTATTTAAAATCCCTTTTTAAGCCCTTCATACTTGCTTTATCTCTTTGGGCTCCTCCGAAAGGCCCTGGGTGTGCTTTTGCCCCAGGAAATAAGAGGGAAGTAGCTGTTGGTTAAAAACCTAAAACCTGAATGCGATGGTGGAGCAATCGTTTGGCCGTGCCCTGAGTCACCCTGACTTGTAGCTTACCCTTCCCCTTCCCGTCCGTCATCCTCTGCCCGATGATTCTCCCCTGCCTTGTTCCGCAGGGTCCGGTACGTGTTTTAAACTGCCTTTGGTGTGGGAGGCACCTGGCAGGGCGATGCGTTGGCAGGAAGCACCGCGCTGCCTGCGATGTCCCCGCTGCTGCGTCCCTCCCCATCAAATGGCTCCCAAGGGGGGGACAACGAAAACCCCAGGGGTGGAAAAATCGCTATGTTCCAGTGATTCTTCTTTTGGCCGTAGCGAGAGGCGTTTTTAACAGGAGGGAGACCTCTGCGAGACTCCTCAACATGGGGTTAAACGCCTGTCATTAATTGAAGGATGATTCAGCTTCCTCAGCTGAAATGTCACCGTGTGGATGCCGGGAGGGGAGGAGCCAGCGTCTTCCTCGCTGGCAAAACGCCGCGGTAACCCCAGCACCCCCCCACCCCTCTGCGCTCCCCTTCCAGAAAAATTCACGGTTCAGCATTCAGGAACGAGCTGGTGGTTTGGGGCTGGAGAGCCCTGATCCTGCCTGCCTAAATCATGGGGAAAAACGCTGGTTGCCCGTGAAAGTGTGACCTTTTATCAGGCACAATGCGATAAAAATCTTGCTTCACATGGGGAGGGTGAAGAGGAGCATCGCTTCTCTCCATGAGAAACGCTGCAGGAGAAAACGGCGCAGTAACACCTCTTTTTTGTGGCATTTTTCTATCCCCTGAAGCTTTAGCTAATTTCTCTCTTTTTCTATTAGAAAATGAGAAAAAAATCTAGGTTTTCAGATCAGATCTGGAAATAGAGAGGCAGGATTGAGCGCAGCTGTTCCAGGTCAGAGGAGCCGGGGCGGGGAGACGTCTCTCGTGCTGACAGAGCAAGGTTATTCCGAGGGCCAGAGGAACGTGCCTCGTGGTGATGATCTGCCGTTGGGCTCTGGACAGAGTGGCCCAGAGGGCCGGGAAGCCACTGGCCATTTCACATGATGGCACCTCGTCCTGCGCTAAGTAGGTCATGGTGACACCCTGCCTGAAAGTCCCCCGCGCCAGCGCTGCTGCCATTGCAGCGGTGCTGAGCAGGACCGTGCCCGGTAAACTTGGGGAAAAAAAACCAACCCAACCCTCAGAACGGGGAATTCATGCAGAATTAGCTTATCCGGGGGTTATCCGGGGTGCGCTGCACGGCAATCAGAGGCGGCAGTGAGCGAACCCGTCTCTGGTAGCTGTGCATCAGCCCCTGGTTGGCTGGCAGAAGTGAAGCATCAGATGGGATGATGAATATCCAGGTTGCTATAGTGACCGCGAGCCCTGGTGCTAAAAGCAGTCGTTCTCCATCACCCACCCCCCGCACGCACACATGGGCTGTCACACGCCGCTCAAAGGCACCGGGTGAATTATCCCGTGCCGAGCGAGCACGCCCGGCAGTGGATGTTCCTCGGGATGTCAGAGCCCTCCCATTAAATTCCCAGCTCTAATGAGCTCAGCGGCGATGTGCGCAGAATATAAGGGAGCCGAGCTGTTTGCCTGCGCAGCCGCTCGGCGTTCCACGGGCTGCGGGACGGCTGGGGACAAGGACAGCCAGCTCCTCGGCACGGCCGTTACTGAACCCAGGCTTTTGGAGCCAGGGTTGGGATGCGACGAGGCCACCTCGCTTCCCGGCACGTGGGGAGAGCCCTCGCGTCATCGGCATCGTGGCTCGTTTCCCGCAGCCGTCGGTGCCGGCAGAAGCCCAGCTTGTGTCCTCGCCTTACCAAATTGCCCAAGCTGGCAGTTTCACTCGCACGGGTCGATCCTAAAGAATGATAAGGAAAAAAGAAAAGGAGGAGAGAACTTCAAAAGCGTGCACACTTTTGATTTTTTTAATAATAATTTTAAGGGATCTCTATGAAGCTCGGTGGCAGCTTCCCACGTTTTGTGGGAGGACTTTGTTGAAGGACTTCGGACCTCCGCCAGACTCGAAAAACATCTAAATATTTGTATAAATATCTAAAAATCCCTGTATAAATATCTAAAAATACCTGTTTAATCCACAGCCCTGCACATTGGGGAAGGCAGAGTCGCTCACCTGTCGGGATGGCTCTGGGTTGTGTCTGTATCGAAGGGAAGCGCCAGGGCAACAGCAGCCCTTCACTGTGGCATCGTTTTCCATCCTAATGCACCCGTCAGGTGTTTCAGCCACTGTTTGATACTAGAAAACTGTTGTCCCCTTGTAAATTTCAGCGGTAAACAGTTGGATAATCCCATACTTGGTATCCTCACCATCAGCTCCCTGTACCTCATGTTCTTGCGGGAGTTGCCTCAATACATCCCAGATAACTGAAACATGTTAGATTCCCTTTGAAGTCTTTTTTTTTTTTTTTTTCCCCCTAATTTCTTCCTTCCTTAAACTTCAAAAATTCAGCCAGCGGAATTTTATCGGCATCTGCTGTCCAGGCCAAGAGCATCCTTTCAGGGGGGACATCGCAAATGTGGGCTGCGTATGCCCCAGCGAATGTGGGTCCAGTGAATTCAGACCAGTGGCTGGATGATGGTGAGGACCGGAGCCGAAAAGAAAATGTGATTTTTCCTGCTTCCCAGCCTGCCCGGGAATCGAGGTCTGTGGTGTCCTAAACGGGAAGCGAGTCTGTGCTCATCTTCCTAAGTGGTCTTATTTTATTTATGTGCTGGTGCATTTCTAATGCGGGATTCTTGGCATAACCCCGTGAATGAGCTGATGTTCTGCTTTTACCCTGTCTCCAGCCAAGGACTTTGAATCATATTTTTGGCATAGTGGTTTTTATAAAATATGTAACGCTCCAGCATCTTGCGGCCGCGTTTGCTCCTGCTAAAGCAGAAAGCCGGATGAGAGCTGACTCTCAAAAGCTTTGCCAGGGCTCAGAATAGCTGAGAAAATACGACTAATTGGAGATTTTGGGAGAAGCTGTAATTTATATATTGGTGCTGCACCCGGGGAAAGCTGGTGGTGTTGAGAACGGGGTCAGTTTGAGCAAGCGGCACACGTCGCCCGACTGTAACCTGTGCGTCCATCAGCCTCAGAAACTAAATTTCTCTGTTTATCCAAAACCAAGTAGGATGTAAACCGAGCCGCAAAGTGCGCCAGAGCCCTGCCTGTAGGCAGGGTGAGGATGTTACGCAGTCGTAGACGTCGTTTCTTACCTAACGAGCGCGCTCGTTCCGTAATTCTGCGCCAGAACTGGTTTCCGCTCCGTGCAGGTTACCCCGGGTGACGCTCCTCTTCCCCCGTTCCTACTGGAACCCTGCGGGGGGTTGGCTGAGGGGATGGAGGGACCACAAACCCCCCCTGCCTCCTGCCCACCCTCCCCATCCTTCTTCCCTCCACATGGTTGCTCATCGCCGGTCCCTAAATCTTCGCCGTGCTGAAGATTTGATGCAAAACTTAGAATTTTAGCTGTAGAGAGAGTGTGAAATACACTGAATTTTGGAGAGGATTTAATTCCTGCAGTATCAAACTGCACCTGGGGGCCAGGGGAGGAAAAAGGAGCAGTATGTGGAGTTTAGAGTGGTTTGCATCAAAATTAGGGGTTTGCATCAATAACCCGTCTATTTACCAGGGCACTGCTGTGGTGGCTGGGAGCTGCCTCGATATCTTTCATTTTGCCTGCTGGAGGAAATAAAATATTTAACTCACTCTCTGTGCTTTTTGCTTTTTTTGTGTGTGTGTGAAAGCTGCTTTGTTGATGAGATTTCCCGGGAAATACCCTATTTAAGTGAACGCGCGTTTTTCATCCACAAAAACCGTCTACCAGCTTTAGCGAGTGCTTCGTAACGGATAAATTCCATCAGGCATTGAATGCTGATGACACAGGGGAGGAAAAAAGGCGGAGGCTTCTCCTTTTGAAGCGCGTGGATGAATTCTCGGCTTCGAGAGGAGAGAACTCGGGGAGCGTCAGCAGCGGGTACCGGAGCCCGATGGCTCCTGCGGGCAGGGGGACGCTGCTGCCCAAGCTTTGTGCTGGGGTGGGCAGGGAGGGGATTAATTAAGAGCCCAAGCGTGGTAACAAGATGAGGGTACGATTTATAGCTGAGTTTAGGTGCCTAAAGTGCATCTCTCCCCCCAAAGCCCAGCACCTTCAGCTTGGAGACATGTTAGGGCTGGGGTCTGGGGGGTGAGCGTTCACCCAGTTCAGCTGGAGGGTGAAGCTTCCATTCGTTTTTGGTCCTTTTCTTGAATTTCACGTGACATGGGACAATTATGTTCACTTTTTAATTCGATCGAATTGCCCAGGGATGGAGGAGAGGTGCTGTTAGGGTATATACCATGCTCGCAGTCAAAGCGATGTCTCAAACCCACTTTTTTGGGGAGCTTTCCCACCATCAAATAAGAGCTTGGCCGGGACCTGACCCCTATTAACCTGCTTTTTAGCTGCTTAGGTATTTTATTGAAATCTGGCTGTTAGCCCACCTTCCCCGTGAAGGCGAAGAGCCCCGGGGAGGGGAGGGGAGGAGCAGCCCCTGCCCCGTCCCCCCGGGGGTCCTCCTTTGCCCGGGAGCGCGGGAACCAAACGGTTTGGCTGGAAGAGGCAGAAATATTTCACAGCTCGCTGCCTCTCCGGAAAGCGCTCCCCGGCTGGCGAGGACGGATGCACAAATGCCCCAGTTACTAAATAAATGAAGAACGAAGCGCAGCTCGCCGACGCTGCTCTGGGACCGCCTGACCTTGGGTTCAAGTCGGAATAAATGTATTTTAAGAATGAGTGAGCCAAGCCTTTAACAGGCTAGGCTGACACCTCAGCTGGAGGGGAAGGAATATACCTGGATCGACCGTGGACGCGTCGTGAAAAAAGCACATCAGTGTTGTGGCAGCTGCTGTCTCCTCAGGAAAGTGGCTTTTATGGTTCAGGCGTGAATAAAAGGAAGCGTCTGGGTGCACCGGCCGGACGCCAGCAGACCTGAGTGTTAATAGTTGACTTTGCTTTTGCCTTGCTGTATGTGATATTGGACATATGTAATGCTTTTCACTGGGAATATACAGATATTAACAAGTCTTGTTTCTCATTAAAAGGGCAAAAATAGAGTTGCTGACGCAACTCGCTAGCGTGATGTTGTAATACGTGCTGCCGTGTGGCTCCCAAAACCGAAGGCAAGCGGCTCTGTGGTTTGCGCTGGTAAATAGATGTCAGCAGAGAAAAATGACACATGGGCAAGTCAGAGCCAGAAAAGATTGAAAGCCACTTTTTGAGTGGAGTGGTTGAGTTTTCAGTGGAACGATGTGGGTTTGCAGTTTGTAGCCTGGTCCTTCTCTCGCAGATTAAAAAATTCCTTTTGAAAAAAACCCACATCTTTCAGCTTCTGTGGTGATTTGCCTGAACATAGACCGCAAGGTACAACACTCCATCAGAAATAAGCTGCAAACATTTGCTGGTTTTGAAGGCCAAAGAAAAATTCACGATATTAAGTGTCACTTTACTGCAGATAATTTTGAAAAATCGTAGAGTGAGAAAGGACCTGCCAGAGCCATGTTTAACTCAGCTGAACTTTCTTGGCATTAAAATGCCTGGAGGACTTGTTCTGACCTTCCACTATGGAAATTTGCCTTTTGATCCTGACTTGAGATCTCCTTTTTTCATGCCTGACTTCTTTGTAGTCTCTCTTCTCCATAGCTTTGATCCATCTTAACGTCTGATCTCCGCCGAGACCACCTGATACAGAAGAGCTCTACAAACCAAACAACCCCTACGTCTCTGAAGAGCAAGTAAGGGTTGGAGAAAACATCCTGTTTGTCTCGGGCTTTTGCCGTGCGAGACCTCAGAGAGGGTTTCACAAGGCAGATTGTGAAAACCCATTGCGGTTTAGGATGTTGTCGTGGCCCTTTGGTGCACGTGTGAGTAACGCAGCGGATGCTGAATGAGCGACATGCTACCTCCTGCCCCCGTTCATCCCCACCGAGCCGACTGCTCATGAGTTATGAGCAGAGAGGAACGCTCTGCACCCGAAAATGGGTCCGGATTAATCTCCTCACCCCGAGCTTCTCGGTGTTGGTAACCAAACCCGTGGGATGAAGAGCGCTGCCAGCTGCAGCTCCCGGGCTGCACTAAAAAGGGGCCGCTGATGGAGGGGCATTTCCTCCGACGGCACGGTAATACAGTCCAGCAGCTGCCGCGAGGAGGCAAAAAGGACGTTAAATTATTTTCCCGGGAACACAGGGTAGTAAATCATTGCTGCAGCTACGTGAGCCAGGGTGTTTTAATAAAAGCTGGAAGGGAAAAGGTGTTTTCTCCCTCTGATGGCAGAGCAAAGAAGGATGGAGTGTGCCAAGGAATCACCGGCGTGATGCTGTCAAAAATCATCCGAGTCTTACTTAGGGAAATTTATGCTCCAAGTGTGTAAATCTCTTCTGGAAGTGGGAGCCGGCGCTTTGAAGCTGCGCGCACTTCAGATGTTACTGCCCCCCCGAGAGGCAGCAGGAGAGCAGGGAAGATGAAGCGTGCCGGAGCTCGGAGTGCTTGCAGGGGACGGCTTTCCCTGGGATGAAATATCCACCCAGGATTATTGGTGTGTGGTGCCCTTCGTGCCGTGGCTCCCCAGGGACGGCGCTTCCTCAGCTCCCCAAATGCTTCTGTTCGCGAGCAGGAGCAAGAGGGTACAGCCGGGGCGGTGGAAAACGCACGCGAGGTTTCGCGCTTGTACATGTTGAGAAACTGGATGTTCCTATTTTCATCTGCGTTTGAGCTATTGTGGGGTTAATTTTCACGGTGAGAACTGTAACTTTTCCTTTGAGCCCAGCCATCCCCGGTATCATTGTCCTGCAAGTTGCAGAGAACCAGGAGTGGTCGGAGGAGATAGACCTCCCCCAGCCCTCCCCTGCCAGATCTGCAGCCCGCACGGCCCTTAACCCCTCATGCAGAAGACACTTATCTTTTCCAAAAATGACACCTGTTGTAACTCAGATACATAAATGTTTATTACCTATGTTATAGCCCATGTCATTTTAGACCCTGCACGTTTTTTCTCACCTCTGTGCCCCCCCGTAGCAGTGAGCGCCACAGCCTGGAGTGAGCCGCAGCAGCGAGATCACCCAGGGCCTGGAAAGCGATTCTGACCCACCCTGAAATTCTCAGTATTGTTGTTTCTCTCTTTGGCAGTTGTTAGGAAGCACGGCCTTGAAAGCCGCCTTTTTTTTCAGACCTCTCTAGTTTCTCACTCCGCTTCATTCCCTCATGTAGAACATAGCTACCGCTTTTCTGGTTTCTTTTCTATAGCCTCCCTTCATCCGTGAGCCTTTTTATTATTTTTTTTTTCATTGCTGAGGCCCTGGAAGCCTGCAGCCGGGACCCAGATGAGACCACACCACTGACTTACGGAAGGTGTTACGATTTCTCAGTATCCTGCAGCCTGCTCCTAGTGCTTCCCAACAGCTTGTTTGCAGCTGTGTGCTCGCTCGAAGCCTTAACTGAGACGTCCACCGTGATGCCTGCCTTTCCAGAAGTGCCCTTGATCTAAACTTTAGAAAGATTTGATCTTTTAAAAAAAATCCTCTCCGGAATACATCCCATTTGGTGTATTACCGCTGAGCCCTCGTTTCATGCTGCGTTGCACGCCTAGCCTCATTTTAAAGCCCTCTGGTTTGTTGTCGTGGAAAATCAGGGTTTGCCGTCTTCTACCCAAATTTGGCTTCCTAAAAAGAACTCATCTCCCGCTCAGCGCTGGCCCTGGCTGTGTCCGTAGGCAGCAGCACCTCATTTACAGACCCTCCCGCTCCCTTCCAGCCCCGTGAGCGATGGGGCTGCATCTCTAAGCATCCCCGGACCGTGGCCGGGTACCGCCGTCCCTGGGCATGGCGTGAGCCCGGCTCCCTGCAGCCCGTTGTGCCTCCTGACAGAGCTCACGGCCACAAACAAAGAACATCTCGCTAACGAGGGCTTTGCTGTATTTTCACGCCTACTGGAGCTCTTTGCGAGACATCCCAGGTCCTCTGCGTTTGCTCTTCAGCATCTCATATGTCTAACATATACTTAACAATACATTTATTTAACTTTCTAGTCTTAACCGCTGTCTTCACAGGGACTCCCTCTGATCTTCCTCCACTCTTTCCCTTCACCGTTTTGCTTCCCACCACTTACTGGCGCCGTAGCTGCTTTTGTATTATCGGCAGCACTGACAGATGTCTGGGGCCGTTTATGCGCTACTCGGCTTGTGTTTTCCCTGAGGTCCTCGATTAAATGCTCAGTCAAAACTCTAATACTTCATGGGCCACTAGTCTGCTTCCACTTGGAGTCATCTCCTCTCTGCTGGTTTCCCTTTTGCCAGCGTGTCTGATGGGCTCGGGCTGTGTCTCTAAGGATGCTCTCGCTCTGGGATGCGGGTCTCCCGTCCACGCAGATGCTGCGATGCTCGTGGTCCTTCTCCTGCTCGCACCCCGAGCCGTCCCCTCGACTATTTGCCATTAACTCCTCTAATGAGCACGAGTCCGTGGAAGGGCGCAGTGAGCTGATGGAGGCGGTTTGCCGTGCTCGGATGGAGCAGGAGTTCATCTGACTCTTGAGCATCCATCTGAGCAGGAGGCGGATGAAGGAGGAGAACTCACCCAGTCCTGCAGAGCTCCCTGAGCCACGAAATCCAAAGAGCACAGAGAAACTCCAGCCCACGCGACCAGCTGAGATCAGCGGCCGTGGCTTGTGCTGTCAGGATGTCGAGAGAGGCTGTTTCCACCCCAAAGTATTGTTTGCAGTTATATAAAAAGATCTGTATTTTCAGGAAGCACCAAAAACACCTTGGTGTTTATTATGCACAGAAATAATGATCATGGGGTTTATTATATACAGAGATTATCATGTGGTTTATTATATGCAGAGATTGTCATGTAGTTTATTATATACAGAGGTTATCATGTGGTTTATTATATATAGAAATTATCATGTGGTTTATTATATACAGAAAATATCATGTGGTTTATTATATACAGAAATTACCATGTGGTTCCCGGGCAGTTCTAGAGCAGCGCTGGGGTCGATCCTGACTTTCCCACGAAAGCTTTGATTTTGCCGTCCGTTTCGTGGGCAGTTTCATGCCTGGCTGCCGGCGGCTGGCCTTTCTTCTTGCATCTCGCTGTCTCTTCTAATGGAATCGTGGTTAAAAATAAGTAATTTTATTTCCCAGAAGGTGCTGGGCAGCAGCGCCCGTCGTTTTGTCCTCATTGACTTCCGTGGGTATGCAGGTTACGTCGGGGCTCGGTGAAGAGCCGTCGGACGGGGCTGGTCTCGGTGGGGCAGAGCTGTGCTGGGCACCCACAGAGCCACGAGCACCGAGACCTTGTAGACGGTCTCCTACACGCCGGTCTGTACAAGACAGATGGCAGAAGTGTCTCGGAAGCCTGTTTACTAAAATAGAGCCCGATGTCTGAAACAATCTCTCCCACGCAGCCTGTAGCAAGGGTCAATCTGGCGCCAGCTCCGGGCGCTCCCGGCCATCCCGCCATCGGATCTGCCGGGGGCTCTCACCTCCGCCGGCTGCCGGGATGCGGCAAGAACGAGGGGATGAACGCAAAGGCACGAGAGCAGGGGGCTTGTCCAGGCAGCAAAAACTTCCCAACTGTCTTTTGAGGACGTAACGTGCAGCCGTTGCCTGTTGAACGGAGGGCTGAGCTTGGACGTTGCGCTTGATAAGAAACGGGGTCTGGACCAACGCAGCATCCTTGAATCGAGTAGATCCCCAGGGTGAAAGAAGAGACGGGCATTTGGGCTGCCGTGGCGGGGTGCTCATCTGCTGTTAAAAGACAGATCTTGAAAGCTGGAGAATTTGGGTTTAGCTCTTAATTCTGACATGGTTTTCTGTGACCTTGGTCACTTAGCTCTCTGCACGGTGTCTTCAGCCGCAGAATAGTCATAAATATGTCAGTTCTGCCCTTAAGTCTTCAAATGACAAGATCTTCCACCTCTATTACGAAACCCAGTTGGTCCTTTAAATTGGCAGAAGGCCAGAAGATTATTCATAAGTAATTAGCAAATTCATAAATGTTCCTTAAATAGTAGCAACCACTGAAATACTTAAGGAATAAAGCATGGATGGTGAAGAGATGTGTGTTTCCAAGCTTGAAATTTACTAGTGCAAATTTTCTTTTGCCTTAATTTCACCTTGATGACCTTTTCCTCACTGAATCATCTTAGCGAGATGGAGGTGGAAGAGCAAAGTACCGTGGTGGGACAGGATTATGCAGTAAAATCACAGGTTTTAACCCAAGTTCGAGTGGAAGTGGGAGTAGTCTCTGCCTTCGCTGCCATCAGTGTGTTGCTCGGGGTCTCGTGGAGCACCAATGAGCCCCAAAGGGTATTTTCACCGTGTGTTGCCCTTGTCTGTGAAAGACTTTGTTGGACTTCTAGGATTGCGCTGGACCATCTCCATCCCAGATGCTTCCCTTGGGATCTAAATTCTGCAGGAACCTGGGGAAGCCTCTCCCCAGCTGTGCTGCTTGGTAAAATCTCATCGTAGCAGTGTGATTTGGCAGGTCTTTTAGTCCGGTTTATCGGCTGATGCAGGCAGATGTTTTCTCCCTTTTGGTCAATAAATAAACCATCTTACTCCAGGGCAGCCAGCTGCTGCCATCTCCCCTTTTTGCGGCTGCACCAACAGGTGCGATGCTGGTGTGACTGATGCACTGGAAACCAAACCGACATCTCCTCCAGCCTCTGTCTTGTTGGCCGTCGACCAAGCACAGGAGCAGCGTCCAAGAGACTCAAGGACGCAGCGCATCGAGCTGCTTGTGGAGCTGGTGGCAGGGTTCAGTGTTGCGTTGCCTAGGGGGGAAGATCAAGGATGGGGTTTGCAATCCCTGTGTGGACTTGCCAAGGGGGTTGATCTTTGGATGCCATTCAGGAGCCATCCTGTTCCCCCAGCAAAAGGGTTTGAGGCTGAAACCTGTTCTCACATGAAGAAAAGCAGCATAGAATCACAGATTGGTTTGAGTGGGGAGGGACCTTTAAAGGCCATCTAGTCCAATCCCTTGCCATGAGCTAGGACATCTTTAACCAGGTTGCTCCAAGCCCCGTCCAACCTGGCCTTGAACCCCTCCAGGGATGGGGCAGCCACAGCTGCTCTGGGCAACCTGGGCCAGGGGCTCACCACCCTCACAGCAAAGAATTTCTTCACAATATCTCATCTAAGTCTCCCCTCTTCCAGTTTACAACCATTCCCCCTCGTCCCATGGCTCCCCTCCCCGATCCAGAGTCCCTCCCCAGTTTTCCTGGAGCCCCTTGAGGGACTGGAAGGGGCTCCAAGGTCTCCCCGGAGCCTTCTCTTCCCCAGGCTGAGCCCCCCCAGCTCTCTCAGCCTGTCCTCACAGCAGAGGGGCTCCAGCCCTCCCAGCATCTCCGGAGCCTCCTCTGGCCCCGCTCCAACAGCTCCGTCTCCTTCTGCTGTTGGTGCCCCAGCGCTGGAGGCAGCACTGCAGGGGGGTCTCCCCCGAGCGGAGCAGAGGGGCAGAATCCCCCCCCCTCGCCCTGCTGATTTCCAGACATGGCTCCTGCTTGTGGTCAAAATCCAGGTTAATGAGGTTCCTCTCCCCTGGTCTGGGCTCCTTCACGCTGCGCAAAAGGGCCGACAGAGTAACAGTGACAGCCCCTCCATCTTCTTACCCATAATTTGATGGGGGCTGTGGAAGGGGAGAAGGAAAGTCGTTAGCACTTGTCCTCGTTACAGACACTTGATGCTAAACCTGCTCTCCAAGCACATGATGGCAGGAATCTCTGAGAGGCTTCTCTGTGTACGCGGCTCCTTCTGCTAAGACACGGTAAAAATAGCAAACTAAGCAGGGATTTCAGCCTCAACTCACTGAGGGAAGAGTAAATAAGTATTAAATACCTGGGACAACGTGAGGGCTTTGTGCCGCTGCCCTGCCAGCACCCTTCCCACCAAACACCCGCTCAGTTTTACGGAAGCAGTGAACATCTTCATTATTTTGAAGCGGCGTAAAAATGGGGCTTATGGGATGTGACGTGGCATGAATGGTCTTATCGAAGGGAAACCGAAGCCTGTGCTGCGTGAAGGACTGAGGCTGTGTCAGCGACACTGCTGTAGCAACTAAAGCAAGGCGAGAGCTCAGGTCTGGAAGCTCCACGCAGCAGAACAGAAACCCAGCACGTCCTCCGTGGCATATTTAGAGCTTCGAGGGAGGCGGTGGAGTCGATGCCACTCAGCCTTTAAACCACTTGGTATTATAGTAAGAAATTCTGGAAATTCAGGAATTTCAAGTGCAGGCGAGGTCACAGGAGGGATTTCCCAAAGGCCAAGTCATAGAGTCATAGAATCGTTGAGGTTGGAAGGGACCTTTAAGATCATTGAGTCCAACCATCAACCCAACACTGCCCGACCCACCACTAACCCATGTCCCTCAGCACCACGTCTGCCCGGCTTTTAAATCCCTCCAGGGATGGCGCCTCCACCACTGCCCTGGGCAGCCTCTTCCAACTCTTGAAGAAATTTTTCCATCCTAAACCTCCCCTGGCGCAACTTGAGGCCGTTTCCTCTTGTCCCATTGCCTGTTCCTTGAGAGGCCGACCCCCCCTGGCTACCCCCTCCTTTCAGGGAGTTGTGGAGAGGGGGAGCTGGACGAGAGACCCAGGGACTCCTGGATGTCTCTTCCCCCTTCCCCAGGCTGGCAGTGGCTGCTGGGGACAGCTCTGCTGCAGGCGTTTCTCCTGCTAGTTCTCTCTCCTGGCTCACGACGCCAGCTCTTTGCTGGTCCAAAGGGCTCGTGGCTGGAGCTCCCACGTCGGCGCGGTCACGTCTCCTCCCCATCCCCAGCCCAAGGGAGCAGCCGGGCATTCCTCTGCTTACGCTACAAGGAAGGTTATTTGTGATACAAAATAGTGGCTTTTGTGGCCTTTAGCCAAGGGGCGCATCCCCTGTGGCCATCCCTGACCCCGGAGCAGAGGTGGACAGCCACGTGGCCATGCTGTCCTGATGTGCCCCGCTGGCAGAGACCCGAACAGCCAAGGACAAACTAATCTGGGCGGCAAAAACTCCTGATTTCACTCAGGAGAATCATTTTTAGCACCAAACCTGGGTTAAAGGGTTAAAAAGCTGGGGGGTGGTTTGCAGTGACACAGGTTTGTCCCAGACACTGTCCCCCCTGTCCAGGGCGCTCCTACCCCAGGAGGCTGCACGGTCGGTCGGTCAGTCGGTCTGGAGAGGGAATTAAAACCCAACCCAACCCCGCCTGTGATCCTTCCAGCTATTTCCTGCTGTATTTTTCATCTCTGAGCTCAGAACAAGGGGTGTCATCATCATTATTGTAATTACAGAGAGAGGAGTGATGGCTGGTGGGGTCGTGGGGCGAGCGGGTGGCCGAGCTGCCGCAGACCCCAGCCCTGCAGCCCCGCGGAGCGATATCCCCCCCCGGCACCCAGCCCCGCGCCACGGTCCCTGGGGACACCGCTCCCGACGTGTGGGACCTTCGCGTGGGGTGGACCCAGCCCGAAAGCTGGGCTCCGAGCTGAGGTTTGGTTTAGCACGGAGTGCTCAGCGTGCTGCGGGATGTGTCCTGACCCAAAACCACCTCTCCCTGCCCCGCGCCTGGGTCCGAGCCACCGCATCCCCCTGCTCCTGTCTGACTCCGCTCTTCCCATTTTGCCTTCGCAGTGAAAAACGCGCTCTGCAAGTCAGCGTCACCAACCCGGTCCAGTGCAGCCTGCACGGGCGGAAATGCACCGTCTCCGTGGAAACCAAGATTAACCAATCCCAACCGGATTTCACCAAGCATCGTTCCGGTTTCATCCTCTGCGTGCCGGGGAATTAGCATCCCCCTCCGCTCGGCGCAGCGAGCCCGGAGAGAGAGAGCGAGAGCGAGCAGAGGAAAGATGGACGGGGCTTTGATCGCCCTCCCCGTGCCTCGGACTTTCCAAGGGGATTAATTTAGAGATGCTCAGCTGTGACTTTTGGTCATGCGCCTCGAAAGATCTCTAAAGCCAGAGGTTTTGCAAACCCGAATTCAGGAGAGGGTTTCATGACCACATGCAACGAAGGCTTAAAATAGCCAATGGCCTGTCTCCATCTGAGAAAACAGGCCAGAATATCAGGAAAGTGCTTCTGAATTAGTCCAAAAAAAAAGCATTTATAGGTACTTACACCCTTTCCTCCCTTCCCCACATTGATTTTGGAAACCCTCTCCGCTGTTCCCTTCTGTGTTTCTTTTTTGTGTGTCATTTTTTGCAATATTACACAGCCTCCGCCGGAGGAACCAAAGATCCCGGCTCAGGGACTCTGGGCCTGTGAGACCAAATCCCGCGGGACCCGCGGCCAGGTTTGGAAGGCGGGGGCTGGCGTCCCGCTCCGGGAACACACTCCACAGGCTTCCAGCCCTGCCGGCAGCACCGAGTCGGGCCGGTACGCGGAGCCGCACTGCCCGACCTGCTGCTTCCCTGCCCGGCGATCATTAGCCCATCAAGGCACCTTGGCTGGAGACAGGGCCACCAGCAGAAAGGAGAGTGGGATTCACGTTGCAGAGGTTTTATTTTTTAATGCTGCATTGCTTTTGCCTTAATTACCCTCGCCGGTGACCTAAAAATCCGGTGGGTTCCCGTTTGGACCAAGTGGCCTTGTTGAATTGGTTGGTGATTCGGGGGCTGCGTGTCAGTCCCAGTGCTGAGGCCCGGGGGGGCCGAAGGTCCCGCTGCAGGTGGGTGACTCTGGCAGGACGTGGAGCATGGGGGGGCTGAGGCCGTGGCTCCCCCGCATCGCACCGCTCGACACCACCCCGGGCACGTCCGTCCGCACCAAACCGGCACCAAACATCCCGGCTGCTCCCTTGCAAGCGTTTTCCTGGGTCTTCCCGGCGGCGGGTGATGTTGGGTTGTCGCGCGTCACCTTGGCTTGTCTGGTGGCGTCACCTTTCCCTGCTGCCTGGGACAGCCCTCACCTCGGTGTTTACGGGGAGTCGGACATACCCACAGGGGTTTCATTTCCACGGTGTCTCGGGCGGCTGCGGTGCGTTTGGAGCGGCGGCGGCCGTGTGACATTGGGATTACGTGTCCCGAGTCCTGGCACTGCTGGTCAGGTCAGGACTCCCAGCCCCCTTGGATGCCTCGGGGGGTCCGTGGGTGCCCCCCACCCTGGGGACCGCCTGTTCCCAGCCGGCAAACAGGGAGCATGTCTTTAATTGAACATTTTATGAATGGGAAAGCCTGGAAGAGGCTCTTCACCTAACGAGCTGTTAACGAAAGGCATCCCAAAGCCATGGCACGGACACAGGGCGTGGGGACAGGGCGTTGGCGCCCCACGGCCGCCACCGAGACCCATGGGGGGGGTACCGCGCGTGGGGGGAAGCTCTGGCTCTGCATTGAAGTGGGACAAGCGGAATCCCCTGCTCTTTGCCGGGGAGGCCCCGCACCGGAGCATCCCGTTGGCGTGGTCCCCAGCCCCCCACCAGCATCCCAGCGCCGCATCCCGGCCACCAGCGCTCGCTCCCGGTGACGGCTCCGGGATGCGCCGGAGGGTCTGCCCCCAGTCCTCGGCAAGAAGCTCTTCCAGGTGCTGGCAAACACAAGTCCCCCACCACGGCCAGGGCCATCGGGAGCCCGGGGGCGACGTCCCAGCTGGGCGACAGCCTCTGCCCCCCCACGAGCCGCTCGGGACCCCCGAGGAGCCGCCACGTCCCCATCCCCGTCCCCATCCCACCCCAGCCAGGAGCGGTGCCGGCACCACGGGACACCCCAGCTCCAGCTCGACGCTCCCGGGGGGGCACCCGGAGGCGAATCCTCGGCCTTCGCTGTGCCTTTCTATTTGCACTTCTCGCTTTTTGTACCTACTAGTCCCGACGTGTCCCCGTGCCCCCCCCAGTAACACTAACCCGTAGGCAAGGTAGCGGCAGGAGATTTAATCAGCACTTTTATACATTATCCCTCCAACGAAATGGTTGTATCGAATCATGATGGACGGCAATAAATCGCAGGTTTAGGAAATTTCTAATGCTATGAGATGGCAATATTGTACGTGATGAAATGTGTCTTTATAAAATAT
>VYZM01000582.1:4526-16384 GCA_013398915.1 Dromas ardeola
GGTTATACTTTGTGGATTCACATCTGATAATCTGCTAGGTCACATTTTACATTTTAATTTTAGTTAAAACATTTAATTGATGTGGAGTCCATATATTTTCTAACACAATGCTCCCCAATATGACATTTACATAATCAGGAAGGCTTTTCAGTTAATTCTTCCAAAAAAGAGAATGAGCAAAGTCCACCCTCCTGCCAAGGCTGTATTGGTGCCGTCTATCTGGCTGCACAGCACAGCCAGGCAGCGGGCTACTGTGTAAAAATAAATTACAAGGCAAGCATGGCTCAAATACAAAAATTACTTCTCCCCTCTGCCGCTGCCCCCCGCGCTGCCCGACGCTCCCCCCGACGCTCCCCCCGCCACATCCCCGCAGGCTCCGGCCGCCGGCGGGCGGGGGACACGGCGGGCCCCGGGTCGGGGCAGCGCGGGAGGCGGCGGCAGAGAAAAGAGGGGAGCTTTCCCAGACGTGCCCGCGGACTGCAGTGGAGGGGATATCCCCCCTCTACTGCAACCTGCTCTGGGAGTTCGGGCTGTACCAGGAAATTTGTGTAAACTGGCGCCTAATTTCAAAGGAAAGAATTTCATGAAGAATATGCATAACCATTAACCTAAAGTGCTAGGGCAAAGTACCTTTTCACATGCAAGCAGACAGGTAACACACAGCTCCACGTACATGCCAATGCTCTCTTAAAGGGGGGAAGATGGCACTGTTACCAGCCTCTCCTCTCCTTTTTTATAGATGAAAGTTAAGCTCTGATGCTTACACAAGCCATAGCCGCGGAAGACTTTTGGCCACCGGATCTCTCATAGCATTGTTGTCTAGTCTAAAAGCTTCATTAAAATACAGATTTCACGTTCTACCTGATCATTCCAGCAGCAACCAGCGGGAGGTCTAACAAGAGCCGGGCAGGTGTTAATCCCTGGCATTACCAGGTGACGCATTTGTGTTTCCATGCTGTCTTTTTTGGAAAGTGGCCAAGACCAGAACTAAAAGCACCAAAATTCAGAAAATAAAAATTGTAGCAAAAGATATTTTGGAAAAAAAAAAGCAGAATCACTGACATTTGGATAATGCAGAATCTCACAAAAGCAATTCTGAGGGGCTTTACAGACAATCCATATGCTGGAAGTGCCACAAATCTCATTTATCCCTGCAGCTTGATCTCTTACTGAGGTTAAGTTGTTGGAGGGAGAAAGGAAATCTTCCTACCCTTCTCCACAGACTACATATACTTCTGCATAACAACCAGAGCAAGAACAGCACAACATGGTGCACATCTGCTTTGGAGATGTTTCTTTCTCATTTTGGCTAAAACTGAAACGTGTTTCACAAGCAAGAGGCTACTTCACCAGCCTGACAGAGCACCTCTGTGGAGGTTCAAAGTTTCTGTGTTGAACCGTTGTTCCAAAATGAAAATGCCCCAAACCAAAAGGTTATACTCTTTAAATGGCAGGAGAAGGTGCCTTTTGCCACATCCTTCCTTCCTGAAAATGGCAAGGCCAAGAGCATTATTTTCTGCATGCTGCAGTGCCTCCTTCTTTAACAGTCTAAGCTTCATGTAAAAACAATTTTCCTCTTCTGTGACTGACATTAGACCCATTAAGCATGTAACAAATTAAAAATACAATTATTTATTAATGAATAATAGTATTCATTCGTAAGGATCATAGATATGGACCTCTTCTGCAAGGATTAATGCACTTTTTGGCTGCTTACCACTTACTAGCAATTTTCATAGTTAACACAGTGGGGACCAAGGAGTCGGGCTGGGAGTGCTGTGTGTTTGCAATGCACACATAGGATGGAAGCCTTACACTGTATAAAGTAAATGAAGGTGAAGTAGTGTAGTGCAGAATGCTTATTTTAAATAAGAACTTCATCCCCTTTAAGCAAAAAGGATCAAGAATGTTATAAATAAGCTGGGAGAGCAAATATTTTGGAGTCAACCATAACAGGCTAGCAATAAACAGAGATTTCTGTAATGTTAATTCTGGTTCAAGCAGTAATTGTACACATATGCATGCTAAGTACAATTAAATTACAACAAAATACTTTGTGCAAGGACAAATAATTCTTACCATTTCATGGTGCTACATAAATAGTAAGTAATATATTGTAACTGCTCTCTGCAGAACCTGATCACACATAATTTTTCCCAATTTGTCATCATGCTGGTTCATACCAACAAGTTCCCAAAGAAGTAGCATAGTTTTCAGCAGACACAGATTTCTGAGCTAGAACCGCATCTACCTACTACAACGTTTAACTTGAGAAATGAGAACGCTTCTGAAAACTGGTAGTGGGGCGACACATCAGCTTCCTGGCAAGGGAACATTATAAGGCATTTACTGCTGTCAGCGCCAATTCTATTTACAAGGCTGTAGCACATAGGAAACTTTTCTGCATTACTAACAAATAACAGCTTCTGAAAGATGGGAAATTGGTTTGATAAGAAGCCACCCAAGCCCTTGCAGAGCAGGATAAAGGCACCCAGGAATGCAGAAACAGGATGGCTGAGTCAGCAGGGTGAAGCAGGAGTGCTGTAAAAGGAACACGATCTCACAGCAGCATACTTTGACTTTATGAGAAGCTCCTCAGGCAATAGCTTTCCTGGGCCAGCAGGGCATTGATTCACACCCATCTCCACCTTCTGGTCTTCTCTGTACAGCCCTGCTCACATCCCTACAGCAGCAGTAGGTCTTGCAGGAGCCAGGAAGGTACTGAGACCTTCAGACTTCCCTAATTAACTCCTTAGTCATCATAGCCCTTGATCTTTCTAGTATGGCCTGTCTTCCTTGCACTAATTCATGAAATCAAGGGAAGTGCTGACAAAAGTATAATTACTTGGGCTGTCGTTTCATGATGTGGAACATTTGGTGGCAATACTGCCCCAAGGTGTTCCTGTTCCCCTCACCTGCCCACTGCCTGGTCCCAGGGAGTGGTGGACCACTCCAGCAGCCTTGATGCAAGCTGCCTGAGGAAATGCCCCAGCTTTAAAAGAAACCTAAAACCTGCAAAAAACAGACACCACACCTGAGAGTGCATGGTGCTGGGAATGAACAGCTGATTTCAGGGGAGACACCCAGAAGCAGTGCTTTGATAGTCACCAAACACTTGGTAGCCTCATATGCATGAATGTTCAAGGGGGGTTTCTGTATATCAGAAACTCCTCTGGGAGGAACTCACTGTATTTTGTGTGCCAGGTGACAGCCAGCATAGCTAGCAATAAAACAGCTACCACGTGTGATAATATTTCCAATAGGGAAGATGAATTTGCATCAGGGTTCAGCAAGTGATCAAGTGCCTACGACAGCTTCATGTCTAAAGACTTATCAGTGCTCCTTCCTTCTTATTCTGCACTCTCAAGTCTGATTGGTATTTTTGTCTGTGAGGTCAGAGCCAAACTTACTGTTCTTTCATTCTAACACAGTTAAAGCATTGCCATTTTGGCTTTGTGAGATACTTTATTTAATGAAAAAGGAAAATAAGGGCTTTTGTTACTACAAAGACTAGCAGGAGGCAGGAGCTGGTATTACCAAGCTTTGAGACAGTTGCTTTCAGGAAAATTATTCTCCAAACGAATGCTGAGGGCACTGACCACAGTGAACTGAACTGCGACCTGTAATTTTATTACTTGGACTGGGCTAACCTGCCTAAGCTTATTGCTGCCTTCAGCAGCAGAGCATATTGGCTTGCAGTACTATGGTTCTGCAGTGAAGGGATGTGAAAGGCTGTGAGGGTTGCTACAATTTTCTCAAGTGCCATAAAAAAAGCGGCCAATTGGTCATTAGCTGATCACCCCATAGTTTAAACAGATCGCATGCTACCGAGGTATGGGGAATAGGTTGGTTAGCACTTAGGGCAGCACTGCCGTTAGACTAGCTCTTGCAGAATTACCATTCATATAGGAAATCTATTTGATTCCCGCATGTGTTTGGTTTTCAGACTTACAGGCTCCATGGAAGGATGGGGGAGAAATCAACAGTCAAATCATCATTCCCTTGAGTTCTGTGCTGCATTATTTTACTGTATGCAATCCTTTTTTGTTTACAAGGCTACATATACCAGTACACCATTTCTTGTCCTTTCTGCGTCTTTGAAAGTAAGAGAGCAAGATGAATAGCAATCTTGCACAGTGGGTATGTGTATCTGTGTGTACACTTTTATATGCAACTTTCACGTCTGTGAATTGTGTTGGACAGATAACCATGGAAACTTGACAGACTCTCCTTCAAAGCAGTACTGTGAGAAGCAATTACATGCACTTTGAATACCAGCCCGATGAGCTTCCCACACCATAAAACACAGTATTTCATTTTGAACCTAGAGGACAGAGTTGCATCCTGCCATCTTTACTCTGTCTTCAAATGAGATTACCTGTTCTGTTCTCCAGGAAAAAAACATGCTGCTTATCATTTGCACTAGCTGCAGGAAACCCTGGCTGAAATTCGCTGATCTCTGTGATACAAACAGTGAAACTGAATGATGAATCATCTTTAATCCTTAAAATCTGCAAGTCAAAAGAGGGAAGTGAGCAGCTCACTGTGATATGAGCTGTTCTGCTATCTATGGCACAAGCCCTAGTACATAAGGCTCTGCGCTTCCTAAACTGCTTCATAAAGTCCTGCATTTATAATAGGTGTCGGTACCGGGCGTAACTAAACCAGCATGGAGAGTGGTTTAACAACATGTATGAACAAGCCTAAGCAATGCAAATCACAGTTCCTGCAACTGCTTTTGCACTGTTCTTAGAACAGGGAGGAACGATATACAACAAAGGGTGAAAAATCATGTCGGTTTTCCCCTTCTCTAGCTTTTACTTCTCATTAATTAATTCATACTGTGAATTAGTTCTGGTTGGCGGATACATTTAGGTATTTTGTGAGTCTGAGAGCATGTTCTACCTCCATTCAGATTATGAAACAAGCACAACAAAAATGCCTATTGACTGGGTATCCTTATTGCATTCGGTCATTTGAGAAATCTGGCCCCATAAAGGTCAAATGCATGTCTGAGGACAGGAGGAAGGTGGAAGTATAGAGACCCATCTGCCACACAAAGGCTGTCAGGGGACAGGAGTTATGCGTGGGCTGTTTTGGATCTCCTGTCAATCTACTACTCCATACATCAGTGACAGCGATCTATTTACTTTTTTTAAGGAACACACCTGAGCTCAATCAGATTCAAATTATCATTAATCAGCACTCCAAAACTACCTTTAAGTATTCACACACTATTGCTGTAAGTCAGTCACCAGGGCTGACTGTAGAACACAGGGAAAACTTCTTGTCTGATTTCTTAATTTAATTTCCTTGGTCTGAAACATCAAAAGGAGTGCTAATTATGTGGACAAAAAATGTATTCTGATTTCTCAGGGCTTTAATATGTAGTTTTTAAACAGTTACTTGTCTTTTTCACTAAGTAGATTGCTAGCTAGCCATTAGAAGACCTGCTGAATGCAGGGATGCTGATGCACCTGTTTGTTGCAAAGTCGCTGGAAACTGGCCAAGATTTATCAGTAAAGCCCAGAAAAGGACAGAGGAGGATATGCCAAAATTAAGGAAAAAACTGTGAACTTTTTAAATAATTTCATTGTCCTGTGTCGTTTCCTTCTGTGCAAAATCTTGGCAAAGAAGGCTGTCCTTGCAGGGATTTTCACAAATCCTGCTGAGAAGGGAGGGGTCATCCAGGAAGAACAGGTTATCCTCCACATCTGTAATTTTTGCCAGACATGAAGCAATCTGCCCTGAGGCTTTATTCCTCAGTATTGGGTCAGGATTTTTCTCAGCTTGCTCTGGTGCAGAGCTGAGCTGGCAATACGCTGCTGACATCCCCAGAAAAGGGAAGGGGGGCTGTGAAGCCCTGAAACCCTGGGAAAAGGGGAGAGGGGCAACAACTCCAAGGGGCAGAGGGGTCTCCCTCACAACTGCAAGGCTCAGCATCCTAAGGGACAGGTTGTCTTGCACTGCTCCCTGAGCAAATCTGGTTGTTGCTCAGAGAGCTAGGAGCATCCTACAGAAATTGCTGGTGAGGCTAATGCACAAAGACTGTGAACAAAAAGGTCTTTCCCTTCTGAAGAGACCAGCAACTGCCATTACAAGGCCCAGAAAGGGGCCTCATTATACTGTTACTATTTGCCTTCTCCATTTCATTGAAAACAAAACAATTGGGCAAGACTCAATCAGGACACAAGAAAAGACACTAACGCTCCCCAGCCAGGACACGATATTATTAGGCTTAAAATCCCATGGAACAGCAGTTGGTTATCCCATCTTTTTAATGTGTTAAATAATTAGATCTCATGAAACTTTAACAAAAACATGGTAGAAGTGAATATTACGTCACCAGTCCATTGCATTGAGGTTGGAAATAATGTGGTTTCTCATCTTGGTCCACTGTTATCACCAGGACTCTTTTCCTGGCTCCTACCACTGGCAATTTACTGCTCAAATGGTCATTCCAAACCTGCTGTTTGGATCTGTATTTAGACTTTGGAAGATCTATCATTCATCATTTGTGAAAGTATCTGCTATTCTTGAAAAAACAGCAGGCACCTTAACATGTTTGGATTCGGACTTGGTTTATTTTTTTCTTTGTTTCACACAGAGAATCATGAGCAGCTCCTTTGATGTTGTTTGCTTTTTCATCATCATTTTGTACTATCTAATAATTTCATATAACCAGACTTCCTTGGCTGTTACATATAAAATGATTTCCAAGTGACTCACAGACAAAAAAATGAGATTGGGCTCTGGACCAGGTAAGGGAGTGCTGGCCAGATGGCCCAGTGCTGCATGAGTCTTGCTTCAAAATATGAGATTTCATGCAGAAAAAAGGCAGGAGGAGCTGTTCAAAGAGTGACAGAGACTGGAAGGGACTGACATGATAGTGATCCCTAAAATCCATTCAGACTGTCTTTGATTGTGTTATTTGTTCAGCTATGGGGTCAAAGGAAAAGTGGGCATGGAAAGCAATAAATACCATTTCCTTATCCTTTGTGGTAGGGTAGTGTGGTTTTTTCCAGTAAAGGACAGTACGCAATAGGTATAGATTGAATACCCAATGCAAGCGGACTACCAGTGATTCTAAAAAGCATTGCTTTAAAATGCGTGCCCCTAGGCATATCATACAACAAATCCCAGAAGGTGGAAACTCCAGGCCTGCTGTAACACTGAAGACAGATATAATAACCAGAAACAAGAGGCCTTGAAAGCAACATCAAAACCCTAGGAAGTCTAGGAGTTAATTTTCTTTATTACTCCTAATTACAGAATATTCCTTATCTTTCTCTTTATCTTAGTGCAAGAATGTATTTATATGTGAGAAACACAAAAATAACAGGCTCTGCTGAATTACTATATTTTTCAACGCTTTTCTCTGATCTTTTTCTCTCTACCTCTTTTTTTTTTTTGCTTTTTCTTGGCTATTTCTTAGAAAAGATGCTTGCTTCCTAGGAGACTTTTCTTTCTATACTTATTTTCATTACCAAAGCCAAAACAAACAACAGTGATTATCAGCTGATAATGTCCTTCATGATTCCTTTGTTGACATTTTTCTTAGGCTTTTTCTCATCTCTGTTATCCTAAAATAATTAGAAATTTAAAATATTAATCAAATAAAAAAGAAAAAGTAAATGTTATATCACCCCTCCTCCTGGGTTATTCCTGAGGTAGCTATACCTAAGAACACTTGACAGAATTTAAAAGAGCCAAGGTGCCCCAGCAACGAGGTTTAATGTAGCATTTCCACTTTTGTCCAGCAAACAAGTCCAAAGGTGCAGGGCAGATCTCCCATGCTCCTTCCTGCCGCCTCCTTTACTCCGGCAACAACACTACAGCAGCTCTGGCAGCTCTACTGCACAGCAGGTAACAGGACTGGTCTGTCTCGAAATCAGCCTACTTTTTCAGCCAAGATCAGTGCCTTGATCTGAGCTGAGGTACAGGCTCCCAGTGGTTAGTGCCGGCACAGGAGAGGTGTTGGGAGAAAGTTGCAGATGGAAGAGTGAAGCAGCTGTTTGGGTAGGAGACCACTTTATTATATAAAAGGGATGGAGAATGTTGAACCAAAATCAGAGCTAACAGATTTTCCCTAACAGTTTTGCGAGCCTCAGCATAGGTATATTAGTTACCATGGCCCAGCTGACGGATGGCAATGTGCAAATACCCTGCATCTCTGATGTAATTTGCCACGTAGTTGTGTCACACTGTCATGAAATCATGAGATGTAAATGTGAGTGACCAACAGACTTTTATTATTTGGTATCTATCACATTGTATTACCCAGAAGACTACTAAGAACTTTGGAAAAAATTCCCTTTAAAATCCTTTGATTTTAAAGTGTTACCAACTCAAAACTAAAAAAAGCAATACAGAAATTGTTCACAGACAAAAGGTTAATCAAATTGCATAATTTGCAATTAAGTATTTTATTTAGTGTTAATTAACAACAATAAAAAGTTTCAAAATAAGAAGTCCTTTAGGACAAAAACTTTTGGCTAAGGATGTCTTGGTAATTTTAAGCACAAAATAAATATTTAATCACAATAACTGAAACTGTTTCCTTGTAAATGGTTTTAATGTTAATCAATGCAGAATTTCCAGGATTATATAAAAAAAATCCAAACTTGCTCTACAATAAAACTTTTGCTTCCTCTTCTTCCATAATATTTTTTTTTTAGTTTCTCTGTTCTGCAGAGACAGGAACAAATAACTTCTAAGTGGGGTAATGTTTTAGACAGCTAAAAGTTATCTTTTGCAGGTAGTCATACTGCTTGGTGCACATCAAATGCAGTAACCGTAAGTCTTTGCATTTGTTGTCTTTCTGGCGGGACAGAGAGTTACAGCTGCAAATTTTGATATTGTACACTTCTACTTACTTAGATCGTTATGTAAGGCATAGAAAAGCTATAAAATGTTAACAATTTCTGCATACTTAAAGTGATCTTTTATGTCTTTATAAGTCTCTTGTCAAAGACTATTCTGGTCCCTCCCACCCTATCTTTTATTTGACTTTTTGTTATTCTCTAAAACAGAGCGGAGTTCCCAAGGGGGTTTTGTTGGTTGCAGATTGCACATATCAGCTTAGAAAATCCCACGCTTTCCTGTACTATGTGTCTTTTTACTTAATTTATAATAGTGAGGTAATCAGATCCTTTGCTTTTGTTCACCATACAAAATAACAGAAACTTAATAGGAGCAACCTGTGGAAAGGAAAACCTTACTGTAGGGCAGGAAAGAAATGTCCCTGTAACATCACACTGGGGAATCATGACCTGGTTTACCTTCAGCAAAGTGGTGGTTATTAGGGCAATTTAGTTCAAGCAGCAAGTTACATCAGGTCTTTGCATTCTTTTGGATTGAGAAACACAAGGGACGCCAGAAAAAAAAAAAAAAAAATGAAAAAAAGAAGAGGGCACGCAAGGGGAGAAGAGAGGTCTGCATTCAGATTTTATTCACAGTATATTTCCATTGCTGACTTCTCATTTTTCCGGTTTGTGGTTGTCTGAGTGTTGACAGGAATTAATTGGCTTGTGCATTAGTTGAGGCAGATCCCCAGTACAAGAACAGCATCAACTATGAGATATATTTTTTAAAATTAATATTGTTTTCTTAACAAGGTCCAAACTTGAAGTCTACAGGTTTTAGCTGGGTAATCCAGCTGAAGTTACAGGCATTAGTACAAGTTAAAGAATCTCACCAGTCTTGTGATCCTCTCTGAGTTAACTGGCATATGTGGAAAGAAACTGGATTAAGATGCTATGCTGTATGATAAAAAGGAAAACACACTACATAAAGGAGACAGGTCTATGGCTATTAACTTTAATCAAGTTTGTCACCAGACAAATCCCTTATAATTCCATTTCTTAATTTGTGCATGTGAAGTGTGATATGAAAATACTAGTCTATAAAAACAATTGTGGAAAATATGAAAAAGTCATAAATTATTGTAATAGTGCAGGCAATAAAAATGCAAGACTAGTATAAAGTTTATAAATGTCTCAATCCAGTATTGTCAAACCCTGTATTTGCTTTTCCTGCATTAACAGCAGAACACCTTTGTTACCTCTCTGGTGTCTTACTTTTTCATGACTAGCACAGTTACCACACATCAATAGTTTGATATTGACTTGTGTGAAAAACATGTAATCAAAAATAATTCCTGTGATTGATGATGGCTGCATTTACAAATTTTCATCAACTTTGATCATTTTGGAAATGTAATTGCATTTTAAAAAGAGAAGAAAAACAATATATTGAGTTTTAGTGTCTTCATTATTCTTCATGTACTACATTATTAATGTTGCCTCATTGACTTGTCCCTTGAGGCAGGCACTGCTGACACCTTTTTTATTATTTTTCTCATTAATAAACATGTGGTGCCTCCTCCACTAGCCCATGCACTTCTTCCGCTATGTAGAGTGGATAAAGTGTCTTTTATCATTCATTTATCATTCATTGACTGTTGATCCTACATCTTTCCAGCTTCCTATGAAAAGACCACTTGAGTGGTTAGACTCTTCATTTTGTGCCTGGGCATGTAACTTAGCTGTTTGAATGAGAATTATGGGCTCCAAGTTTGGACATTGATAAGTGAAAACTATTAACACAAAATATTTGTTTGAGCTGTTGCTATTTTGTCTGGGAGCAAAGCCTGTCAGTAATGTAATTTGCCCGTGAGTTCTCATTGTAAAATATGAATGCTTACATAGAAACAGAATGGGGAGAATTTCTTGCCATCCTTCCCTAAATTCACCCCATTCCCCATCCCTTTAGCAAACTTTTTAACAGGCTTTGCAGTGAGATTTGATGGAGGCTGGACTACAGACAACTATTTTGTCCATTGGTTAGACACTAACCTACAGTGTAGCTCCACTAAATGTGTTATTCCAGATTAGGAAGTAAAAAGAAAAGAAGAGGAAAATATTCTCAGTGGCCTTTACAAGGCCACTAGATCCATCAAAAGAGGAGAAAGAGAACCTCGTCTCCCATGTCATCCAGCCATGCACTTCCTCTGCACTACATAATCTAAATGCAGATGTCTCTGCAGCATCTAGTTAGTTCCCTCTCCTGTCCTACAAGTAGACACCTGGTAAATACAGGGACAGTTTTAAAGTCCTCTACATAATTGCCATGTTTATCCATAATGATATAGGAAGTGTTCAGACCACAAAAAAACCCACAGGGTTAGGAGATAACGCCCCTTGACTATTATAATTTAGTTCCATTGCCTCTGTAATTGCAAAAGTGAAGGCAGTGCATTTTCTCTGCCTGATGGGGAAGATAAAGAAGTAAAAGGTCAAGGTTTTATCTGTCTGTGATTCTGCCACTGACCTAGTGTATAATCTTGCACAAGTCATAGAATCATAGAATCATAGGGTTGGAAGGGACCTCTGGAGATCATCTAGTCCAACCCCCCTGCCAGAGCAGGGTCACCTTAGAGCGGGTTGCACAGGAACACATCCAGGCGGGTTTTGAATGTCTCCAGAGATGGAGACTCCACCACCTCTCTGGGCAGCCTGTTCCAGTGCTCTGCCACCCTCAAAGTAAAGAAGTTCCTCCTCATGTTGAGATGGAACTTCCTACGCTCAAGTTTGTACCCATTACCTCTTGTCCTGTCACTGGGCACCACTGAAAAGAGCCTGGCCCCATCCTCCTGACACCCACCCTTTAAGCATTTGTAAACATTAATAAGGTCACCCCTCAGCCGTCTTTTTTCCAGACTAAATAGACCCAGTTCCCTCAGCCTTTCTTTGTAGGAGAGGTGTTCCAGTCCCCTAATCATCTTGGTAGCCCTATGCTGCTCCCTCTCCAGCAGTTCCCTGTTCTTCTTGAGCTGGGGAGCCCAGAACTGGACACAG